>JAJMHN010000159.1:0-43120 GCA_030566025.1 Geotrichum cucujoidarum
GAAGAACGCCTCCTGCTCGCCGTGGACGAGGTGACCGAGTACTACGGCAGCCAGAGTGAGTCCACCAAGGGCACACTGCACCTCTACCTGGTGACAGTGCCCGGTACAGACACTCTTTATTTGCACGCAACATTTCCTTCCGGCCAGAGCACGCCCTTGCCAGCGTTTACAGAGATCAAGAAATTGAGCGACACGGCTTTTCAGATTGTCGGTAACGATTGGACTGAGGCCACCATCAACATTGACTTGGCCGACCCGGCTACAGGCACCACAGGCTCACGCAACAGGGAAACAGTGATTGAGGAAGCAGACAGTTTGGAGGTCATTTTTACGCAGTTCTGCTCCTTGTCACACCCAAGCGAGAGAGGAAACGTGGTGCTGGTGGATGAAAGCAATGGACAAGAAGTGGGCACTCTCGGCAACCTTAAAATCTCTGAAGCACCGGACTTGAAGTACGACAAGACTCCGGTCGAGATTGTTGTTGACGAAAAGACACAGCAAGCAGTCGCTCAGCCCTTGAGCGACGAGTCCTTAGCTGAAGAGCAGGTGCCTGTCTCACTGGTGGGTGAGAAGGACAGAATCACCTCCGGTGCCCAAGGGCTGTCGGACGGCCTTGTGTTTGTGTCTGGCAAGATCTCTGGTGGCATGCGCTCGGCCGCCACCTGGTGGGTCAGCAACCGACCTGCTGCAGAGAAGGACACCGAGTTCAGTGACACTACAAAGCTCAACATGGCCCGCGCTACAAAGGTTACGGGGACTGGCGCCAAGTATACTCGCAAGGCCGTCACTGCTGTCACCGGTGCAGCCAGCTCCCTAGGAAAGAAGATGGCCACTAGCAGCTCCAAAGAAAAGGACCCTAACGCAAAGCCCGGCGTGCTCAGTAGGTCCCTTGTTGCGTTTTCTACTGTCATGGACGGCATTGACACTTCAACGCAGACTCTTTTGACTGGAGCAACCCAGTCTAGTACCCAGATGATTGGACATTCTTACGGCAAGCAAGCCGAGAATCTGGCAGGCGATTTCGGTCGCAGCTTGGGCAATTGCGCCATGGTGTACATTGACGCCCGAGGAATCTCGCGTAAAGCCATCATCAAGGGCTTTGGCAAGGGCTACATCAAAGAAAGGTTTTCTCACAAACCTCAGGATCCCTCGACGATTGCTTCATCCAGCTCCCAGTTTGACGAAAAGTCTGGTCTCCCTGGCTCTTCTGGTTCCTATGTTGACGAGAAATCTGGCCTCCCTGGTTCAAGCTCTCAGTCTTCAGCCCCACCATTACCTCCGCGCTCTTCGAGCAGCAGCAGCTCTCAGACACCTCCGCCAGTCCCACCACGGGCCAGCTCGGGAGCACCGCCACCCTACTCTTGAGTATTCTACAGTCGTTCCTAACTGAAATATAAACAGTACATAAACACCAATTTTTACATACACATCTGAGCCTCGCATGTACCACAGGCCCACAGCGCCCGTTACGATGGATAATCACGTGATTACAATGGTGGGTGGTACATACCAGTTACAGCGGAGATACAGACTTTTGCGTTCCAACGACTTTCTCTTCAACTTTTCTTTCCAGCCTCCATGGCCACGACGACGATAATAAACGGTTCTGCATTTGTACGCCCGTAAGCCCATGTTTCCAGAGAGTAACGCTTAGTTCCCGCGACAATTTTCCTTTCAGTGTCTGCCAAAAACTTTCAACGTTACCGCCCACTTTTTTATTTGGTCTTCTCAACCATGAGTTTAAAAAGACAGGAATCGGAACCGCCAGCGGCCAAGGAGCCAGAGACCAAGAAAGCCAGGGCCAGAAGGAACCGCAAGTCAAGGAAGGGCCTCGAAAAGATATACGAGTGCGACGAGCCCCGGTGCGGTAAAAAGTTCACGCGTATGGAGCACCTAACGCGTCACCAACTCAACCGTGAGTTTCAACCTTTTCGTTTCTGCGAAGCTCAAGCATGATGGACTAACAAACTTTACAGACAAGCCCAGCGAGATTTTTCAATGCGAATGGCCGGGGTGTCCACGGACATTCGTTCGACAAGACCTGCGAAAGAGACATTATAAACGACATGAAGGTGGTGTAAGCGAAAAGTCTTCACCAAGCTCAATTGTGACCACACCCATCAAACTAGAAACAAAAGAAGAGTTTTCGATCCCGCTGAAACCTTCAGAAGAGCCGAAACTAGAGGAGGACCTGCATTCATCATTACTGCTGGGTCTGTCGGAACCAAACCCAATAGAAGCGCCTTTACTACCAGCTACTACCACTGCTCCTTTACTAGACAATACAACCATCGACCCAACGGCTGTGGGGCCGGTTTTGTCGCAAGACCAGGAATACACAGACACTGCAAACGAAATTATTTCCTGGCTGTTCTCTGACGCGATGCTAGCGAACGTGCGCGACCCATTACTGTCGCCAACGTTCAGCGCCTTGGACTCGCCCATGTCGCTACAAAACTTGGTGACGCCCCCTGCGTTTTCAGAAGAGCTTTTCATCAAAGACCTCAAACGCCAGCAGATGCTGGATTACATGCCAGGTCTGCGAGCACAATTCGCGGCTCACAACATATACGAAGACGCTCCCTTCCAGCAACGGTACCTGACTGCATACTGGACAACCTTCCACCCCCAATTCCCAATTTTGCATAAACCAACATTCAATCCCGATAAATACCCCTGTGCACTACTGTGGTGTATTCTCCTGGAAGGCGCGGCTCTGTTAAAAGACGACCTGATTGCTCGGCTGATTGCAGACCCGCTGAGGTCGGCTATTTTTGGCTCGCCTGATTTTAACGCGCCCGCAAAATTATGGGTGATACAGGCATTGCTAATTCTCGAAGTGTATGAGAAATCACAATCAGACCGCCAATTGCATATCAGAGCTCATATCCATCATGGCACCACGTTGCAGCTTCTGCGTCGAGGTACTATTTTGCAAGGAGGTAACGCGGGTACCGGAGGTAAATCAGACGCCGAAGACTACTTGGCTGCAGATACGGATCCATGGAAACGATGGATTCTAACAGAAGCTACAAAACGAGCTGCGCTCATGGCATTTGTAGTCGATGTCTATCACAGCGCCATCTTTGGCCATTCCAACATGATTGCCATTCACGAGATTCGATTGTCGCTGCCTTGCAGTCAATATCTGTGGGACTCCTTCCCCGCCAACGGACAACAAATCTTGCCGAAACTCACGACATTGCCTTTGATTGAGGCATTAAAAGTGACGCTAAACAACAAACACGTCAATACCAGTCCGTTTGGACGCAAAGTACTGCTCAGTGGCCTGTTATCAATAGCAAAACAACTCGAGCAGCGTGACTTGCAGCTTGACTCTATTGGCTGGCGTAGCAGTACTGAGAGCGGTAACAACAACGGTAATAATCCGAGTGTACCAACTCACTGGAAGGACCTCATCAGCGCGTCCCTTGATTTTTGGCTCAATGACTTTAAAAATACGTTACAACATTCTAACTCGGCGGCGTTCGATCAATACCCCCCACCGCCGCCACAGGCTATTGCGCCCTTCTTGCTTCTGAACTCCCCGCCTGCCGGCATGCCATCAGACTCATCTCCCATCCAGGACGGAGGGCAGTCGCTTGACGCAACAGCACCTTACGTTGCACCAACGGGGCCCGTGTTTAACAATTTTGTGATTCCAGGCTGCCCGGACCCCTTTTACCACATGCTGCACATTTTCCTGCACGTGTCGCACTTGGACGTGCACATTCTGGCCGGCGCGCCCGAAATTTACAGCAACCACTTCCGGGCCACAGACTACGAGCGGTCGTACCGCACGCTGAAACAGTGGGCCATGAGCCCGCTGAGTTTGTCGAGCGTCAAGCACGCCGTGCTCCTGCTGGAAGAAACGTATTGCCCATCGAGCACGACGCACAAGTGCCCGAACCCTTACTCGAGCCGGCCCGTGGTAGCGGGCGACTACCGCGCGGCGGACGACAACGTGATCCACCGGCCACGCGCCATTGTGTGCGCCATGGTCGTGCTCTGGTGCTACGGGTTCGCCTCGCACGGGCCCGAGTCTCAGGACCTGCTATTCGAAAACTCCGAGACTGCGGAGCCCTACACGGCGACGACTGCCGCGGGCGCTGCTGCCGTCGGGGCCGCGAAACCGAGCGCGGCCGAGATTGCAGAAGCTGCTTACGAGCGGGCCAAGCGCTCGATACCCAAGAAATCGGCGCTTGAGTATATTAGCTCGCTAGGGGCCAACCTCGCATCACTGACGCCGCGCAACCGGATGCAGATCCTGGAGGGCAGTAACGAGCTCGCAGGCTTGTTGCGGCTCGTGATTGACTCGCTGGAAGGGTACCGGTGGCAGCTTGCGGTTGAGGACAGACGGCTACTCATCCACTGCCTCGAGCGCACGCTGGGCAAACCAACGGCGAAATGCATTTACCATCTTGATAAAGTACACAACTAAGAAGAGAAGAAAAATGGCTGCTTGTGTCTGGACTCTGTAATTTATTCCTTTTTTTTTTTTATTTAATTTAATTTATTATTTTTGACGTTCATCCTGATGTAATTACATGATTTAAACGCTACTTTTTAGCAACCACTCGCTCGTACTTTTCGAGCTGTTCTGGCGTGAATAACAAATCGTCTTCGCCTTGTTTCTTTTTGATGGCCTTGAGGTCCTCGACCGACGGCATGACCACGTTCTTGCCGCCCGCGAGGCGTTCCAGCCCTGTGCAGTACTCGAGCGCCATTTGCAGCAATACGGGGTCATCTTCGGGGCTGACGTCAATTTTGGTGAGCCGGCGATTTGTTTGCAGAATGAGTTTGAAAAGCGCCGGGTTTAGTGGTGTGCGGGCAAGGGAGAGGCTTTTGAGGGTGCTGATTTTGACCTGGTCGACCTCGATTGCTTTGAAATCTTCCGCGCTGAAGGAGTGGGCAAAGTAGAAACTCTCGAGGCGCGGGAAATCGCGGTTAAGCAAACGTTTCCAGAGCTGTGGGTTGGCGCCATAGTAGGGGGTGATGGTGAGGGAGAGTGTTTTGAGGTTTTGCGGAAAGTGGATGGGGTGAAAGCTGTTGAGGATGGACCCGGAGGCGATGCCGAGCTGCTCGAGTTTTTTCAGGGCGCGCAGCGGGGCCTGGTAGTAGTGCAGCACGGGGAGTCGGGCGTCGACTTCGCCGTTGTAGGTTTTGATGTTGAGGATTTTGAGGTTGGAGAAGCGCGACAGGGCATTGGCCAGCTCGCTATGGGACTGTACATTGTCAATGAAGGTGACGCCCAGCTCGCGGACAGCAGCGCATACTGCCGGCGACGCAAACGCCGACTCAAAGCTCATGGGGTAGCAGGCCTGGATTGAGATCTCTGCCGCCTTGGAGTGGTGGAGCATGCCGTGTAGCAGGTCCATGCACTTGTTCATGAGCCCCACGGTATCGTTTCTGACGGGGTTTTTGGCCCCCTTGGAGATTTTATACCGGTCGCAACCGAGGTTGACCTGAATCAATTTCAGCCCGGTCAGTTTTGCGCGCGACAAGAGTTTCATGGCGCTGACGGCTTCTTCTCGCTGATGCAAGTACCGTGGGCCGATTTCAAAGGTCTCAATCGACGCCAGAGCCTTGGGCGACGCATCCTTGTCCAGAATGGTTTTGAGAAAGAGATCCGGCTCATTGTTGTTTGTAATGTTGGGGTTGATGTGTGGGGAAATGATGTCCTGGGCCAGCGATGTGCCGGGATGCTCGAGGGCATTCTCCTCCATGGCATGCTCGGGAACCAAGCGCGGAGGACACAGCGAAATGTTTTTCCAAACCGTAGGCAGGAAGAAGTGGTATAGCTTTTTGTTGCAGCACATGAGCAGCTTGATCTCAGACACCGCCAGGCCGCCCAGCAGCACTTGGAGCTGAGTATCTGAATGATCCAAAAGGTTCATGTTGCAGAAGGTTTAACGAAAGGGTATTATCAAACGAGTGTATGGGAAGAAAAGAAAAGAGTGGGATCAGGGACAAGCTTCAAGTAGTCACCATTCTCTAACCGAAGGGCTTTGTTTCTCGACACACAGCAATTATTTTCAGGCGGGATCACGCGGGCGCGTCGTTCGTCGGAGCTGTACAGGAAAAAAAAAAAAAAAAACTTCGTTTCGCGAGGCTGGATCGGCGGACAGCGCGGTGGGGGGATATATGTCACTTTGGCAGTCAAAGAACACACAGGCAGCTTCAGCGGTCGTGGGGCATTCAAAACAAGCAGTGGTGCAGGTTATCCTGGTTCAGATCACGGACTTGAAGGTCTGGAAAGGAAGGAAGGAAGGAAGGAGTCGCTGGGCTCGCGGGCGTCGCGAATTTTCCAGCGCAAAAAAAAAGTGGTTCAGCCGTGCGCTCCAGGACCGTTTGCAGAACGCGCGTGCCCTTGGGCGGGCCCATGATGGGGTTAGGGCTCATGCTGGTGCACAGGTCCCCACCGCTCAGGCCCCAGCCACCGCGACGACCCGACTCGACGACACCGACTAGCTCAATTGACCCGAGGACCGCTATTCACATACTCGCAGATAAATTACGCTAGCAATGCTTATCAAGGAATCTCACGTCGACCTGCCCACGTCGCACGGCACGTCCATGCGCGTGTTCCTCTACCATCCGTCCATCCCCCAGTACCCGCACGCCAAGTTCCCGGCCGTCCTCGTCTTCTCCGAGATCTACCAAGTCACCGGTGCGTAGCTGAAACTCAGTTCTGACATCTGTGCCACTTTGCTGACTGTTTTTAAAGGCCCCGTGGAGCGCTTTGCGAAGCAGATTGCGGGCCAGGGCTTTATCGTCGCCTGCCCCTCCGTCTACCACAACTACGAATGTAAGTTACTCCGATCCGTTTGTGCAAGCCTTTTCTATCGAGCTAATTAGGTAGCATATGAACCGTTTGCCTACGACGGTCCGGGCACTGACCTTGGCAACAAGTACAAGGCCCAAAAGCCGCTGGCCTCTTACGACGAAGATTGTAGCCTGACCATTACGCACCTGCTCCAAATGCCCACCTGCACGGGCAAGATTGGTGCTACGGGCATGTGTCTCGGTGGCCATATCGCTTTGCGCGCTGCCTTCAACCCACACTGCACCGCCGCCGTGACGTTTTTCGGCACCGACATCCATTCAGACTCTCTCGGGTCCATCTCTGCCTCGGGCGAGGAAGGCAGCGGCGACGTGCCGGACGCAGAGCACTCGCTCGCGCGCATCGCCAAGGGCCACGCCAACCACGCCGAGCTGCTCACCATCTTTGGCACCCTCGACCCCCACGTCCCGCCCGCCGGCCGTGACCTCATCCGCTCCACGCTCCGCGACGCCGGTGCCTTCTTCTCCTTTTACGAGGTCGCGGGCGCACAGCACGCTTTTGTGCGCGACGAGTTCTCAAAGGGACGTTATGACCCTGCCGTCACGGGCTTGGGATTTGCAATGATGCTCGAGTTGTTCAACCGCGCCTTGAAATTGGACTTGGGCGAGCCAGCAAATGGGCCCGTCAAGGTTGACAACGTTTGCTAAGAAAGCTGCACCCTCTACATAAAACAAACTAAATGCAATCCATGACTATAAACAAGATAGACAGAAACTACTAAATCAATGCCATCTGGGATGCTCCGTAGATCTTGTCCCTAAATATGCGCGGCTGAAATTTAAACGAAGAAAATAAATATAAATACTGGGTCGTTAAGTATTAAAAATAAACATTATAAATGGGCATTACATGGCTTCTTTTTTTTCGTCTCATTCCTTGGATTGTCAGCGTTTATTACTGACAAAAGAAATCTCTTCAGTCGGATCAAAGACTACCGGGTAGTCAAACAGCGTCAGGCGGGCCGTTTCCGCATCGTCTTGTGGGTCATTGGCAACGGCCGGCGCAGGCTCTGCGGTATCGGTGCCATGGTCCGGTCCACTGACATTTGACCGTATCGACATGGCCTCTGCGTTGCTGCCATAATAGCTCGACGGGCTAGCTTGGGCATGCTGGACGTGCTGTGGAGTTGCGGTCAGGTCTTCTTCAAACTCGCTGTCGCTGGCGCTTTCATTGCCACTGAGACTGCTTGTGGCTCCTGTAAACTTTTTGAGCGACGCGTTGCTGGCAAGCTCTCGCGGCCGGCGGTCTAAATCGGGCCCCTTGGGCGAACCATTGATACCGGCCGCCATTTGTTGTGGCGTGCGGTATGCAAAATGGCCGGGCTCTAAAGTGCTCGGGTATCTAAACTGTTGCGGGCTTGAAGAATGTGAATGCTGGTTCGACTGCATGACCAACTGCGGTTGTGCTCCTATAGCTGTTGAAGCACTGTATATGGGCGCATATGAATGACTCGAAGATCGGTTATCGTATGAATTAATAGTGTCTGTGCGGCTTCCTGTCGGCAAAAAGGTCGTACGTGTAGGTGTCACGCTAGACGAGGGAACGGCTGAAACGCCATGCGGGTAGTACTGAGATGACGCTCCAGTACCTTGTGGGTGTGCACAGCCGCCGTGCGTGAAATTAGAAGTAACACCGGGGAAAAATGCAATGGGAATAGTGTTTGAAGCGCGGAACTCATGAGCGTCACCAGATATGAGGGATGATGATGACGACTCGCTTGCAGAAGAATCCAGGCCCAAGTTCTTGAGCGAAGAACTGGGCGACGGGCGTTGCGCCGAGGCTTGGTCTTTAATATATCGCAAGTAAGCGTCATACGGCGAAGGGCGCTCCTTGTACTCGTTCTGGACATGCTGCAGCAGCTGGCTCATGCCTGGTGAAACAATGTTGGACGTTTCTTGGCTGTCATTCGGTTGGGTAGGTTGTGGCTGTTGTATATGCGTTGGCACAGGGGTATCGTCGTTAAATGGTGAGCCCATGGATGCACTATAATATGTGGACTGTTGTGAGGGCTGTGATGTTTGCGAAGCTTGAGACGCCTGTGAGGCTTGCTGCTCTAGTCGTGCAGCATGGTGTCTTTGAAGTCGTTCATGCTCTCTAATCTCTTCCTGCTGCAACTTGATCTGCTGGTCTTTGATATAGTCAAGCTGTTTTTTCAGCGACAATGATTGGTGGTTTACTGCAGAAGTGTCGTTTGGGGGTTCTTCCATAACATTTGACATGGGCCTGTTATCTGTGTGTCGTCTTTGCTGGCGTGTTGAATCCTTGCTGTCGCTTCCGCCGCCGCCGCCGCTACGTAGTCGGTTTTTGTTCTTGGTGGCGGCTTTCGACGGGTAAAGAATATTGTTACTTGCTTCCTGAGCGTAAACAGTAAAATCTTCAGTCTTTTGCAACTCAGTTTCTTGATCGTCAAGGGCAAAGTCCTTTTCAATTTCGTCCTCTGTCATTTGAGCAGGTCGTTTCCGCCGGCGGACATAGAAAATGAGAAAGCCAATCAAGCCCAACACCACAATGCCGCCAGCAACTCCACCGACCAAAGGGCCGATTAGTGAATTAGTGGTATTAGATGCAGAACCGGTGGACGTTGCTGCGGCAGTGTTGTTGACTGGGTCTGGGTCCTGGTCGATATATGTAGACGAACTGTTGACACATGAGACTTGCGGGCAAGAGTCGCACGTTTGGGCGCTGAGATTACACACTTGGCCGGATGGGCAATCTGGGCATGCTGGAGTGGTTGAGCAGGTCACACAGTTGTTTTTCGAGTCTGTTGCGCGGCGTTCCAGCGCCTGGAAAAAGTTGTCTAGAGGCGAGTATGCCGGGTCGTCGGGTATCAAGGCATGGATGCGAAATGGCGGGCCTTGGTTGAACGAGTCAAGCACGGGCCAAGTTTCCTTGACCAAGGCCAGGGTGCCATGTGCGATCGGCGGTAGATTTGCCGCGTTGGGTTTAGCGGAGGCGGCATGATCGTTGTTGACTGGGGTTATGCTATTAGAGATGGGCGAGCTTGGTGAAGCGGACACAGAGTCAACGCTAGCTGCCTGGGTATGGATGGCTGATGGAGTTGTTGCTGGACGGGACGGCGATGCAAATGGTGATGGAGTAGGAGAAGGACCTTCTGGTGCCGATCTTGTCGAGAAACGGCGGTATCTGCGACTGTCGCGGGTTTCAAGTAACGGTGCCGATCGGTCGTAGGCCAGCTGTGTATCTCCGGGCGTACTTTTCAGCGCCGGTGGAGGACGGGACCCTGGACCACCACCCGAAGACGATGGTAGCAGTGGTGGATGTGGCGGTGATTGCGGTCGTAGGGCATGGCGAGACGGCTCTGGTTGGTGGTCTTGGGCCAGGTCTCCCTCCTCCACTGGGGCCAGTGAGGCTAAAAATGAATTCCTCAGGAGAGGAATCGGCATTTTGGCGGGGGGAAATGCAAAAAGAACAAACAAAAATAAAGCAGAACGGCGAAACAGCGAGCGACGAGAATGATGAAGAGGGAGAGAGAAGAAGAAGATGAGGAAGAAAGAAAAAGAGGAAAAGAAAAAAAGTGCAAGGACCAAAGGCTATAGGAGAGAGCAGAGTGGTCAATAAAAGGTGGAAAATCGAAAAGTAAAAAAAGAAAAACAAGCGCTGCTGCTCTGCTGTTGCTGCTGCTGTCGGTCTTTAGACGAAACAAGCGTGCGTTGGAAACGGGGGGTGGCCAAGCGGTGCTTGGATATGCACGTCAAGGGAGCCAAAGCATATTTTCAGTTCTGCTTGCCGCCGCCGCTGCTGCTGCCGCTGCCTTTCACCAAGTTCGTTCTTTGCTTTCGCGAAATTGGCGCTGAAAAACCTGAAGCAGGTAAGATTCAGCCAAGTACAACAACGCCAATAAACTGTTTGAGCCCTAAACGAGACACAATTGCCCAAGTGTCCAAGGTTGGCTTGACAGGTTTGCTCGCCACCAAGCCCACGCCAGGCGTTGTTGCTTGACTCAGAAGTGGCTCAGACACCAAATGGCTTCATTTGGCCTGCTCTTGAAGCTTGAAGTCGGTTGCTAGGTTTGTGTTGGATTGGGCTGCTGCAGTGGTAACTCTAAAACCTGCTGCTGCATCCCGTGAATACCCACTTTTCGCCCTTCTAGCAAAGCCAAAGCCCAGCCTTCGGCACCGACTGGTTCCGGAGGGCGGTTACAGTTGCACGGGTTGCACGGTCTGTAGGCCCGTCAGTAAAATCAAGTCACTGAGACTCAAGTAGCATTTGAAACTTTGTTCGTATTCGCAGGCCCTCACTTAAGGGGGGGGGCTAGTCTAGGGTCATTGGGTGGATCATGACCACGCCCATGGCCATTCCCACCACCCGTTTATAATCTTACAGCTTGAACCAAGTGCAAGTGGCACTGAATAGAAATGTGTTTTCCTAGGTAGTCAAGTCTAATTTTCCCTGGATTTAGAGAAGTCAGCGCTGGTAATTTTTCACGACAAGGCCAATGTTGTGCTCTAAGAGTTACGACTTGGGACTTACGACCTGGTCTATCTTTGACAACATTTCTTTTTTTCCCGCTCGTCGATAAACAAGGAAGAGAAGAGCGCATACAAAACACGAACGCTCCTTCGACAGCTTTAATATCAGTTAGGGACATCAATGACGGCTATAAGTAGGTCCTTAGAGAGTCTGTAATGAAGCGCGTCGTCTATTTATAGGCAGTCGCTGTCCGTAGCATGAAGTGATTCATTTCTACCTAAGCGCGCAATATCAGTCGTTGGTCGTCCACACAAGCTAACTACTCTTTCATACTTGCAAAGATCCCGATGTCAACGCAAGCAATAGCACTACAAACAGCTCTCTCGTCATCTTTTATACTACATGGCAATTCAGTGCCTGTTGTCTACGCGAGTTGGCACTACTACCGCTGTTTCTTTTGGTGACCCAAGCACGCACGGCTGAAACATCCATGTTTGGTTCAATGCACAGTAACTCGTAGTTATTCATTTCATTAAACAGTATACCTTTTGTGTCGTCAATTGTTATCATTTTACTTGCTTCTTGAGTTTTCCAACTGTTAGAAAGAGCTCGGTCCTCCGCTGTAGGCCGCGACGAGTCCTATGCCCTGGTACTTTGCCCCGCTGTTGCGCCTGGGTCTGTACGCGGCCGCCGCCGCCATTGACTTGCTGTTCATGGACCTTGGAACCGTTGCCTCCGACCCCGGTGTCATTGGCTCTTCTACAACGGCTTCTTCCAGTGCCGACCCGTTGCGGCTCATTGCAAACCCTGGTGGCGGTCCCTTTGGCGATAGTGGTGAGGGTGGAAGTACTTGCTGCTGTCCTGCAGGGCCGGCCTGGAGTGGGCGAGGGTACTTGGATCCGCCAATCGATCGAGTGCGAGAAATGGCGCGAGAGAGGTTCATTGCCTCGTCGGCGGTGATGGGTGGCTCTGCAAAGGAGCTGATGCTCCAGCGGCGGACAGAGGGTGTCTGAGGAGGCGACGCTGGCATTTGGCTGTCAGTCAGGGCAGGCGTCGCAAAGGACGCACTTCTGGCATGGTGTGAGTGGGAAGCATTGGTAGTGGTTGCTGCTGCGGTCGTTGGTTGCTGTGGTTTGCTGGTGTTGTTGAAGAAGGAGAAGAAGGAGAAGCCGGGCGTTTGATCAGAAGAAGAGTTGGATTGAGAAGAACCAGAAGCCATGCCTGAGATTGTAAAAAAAAGAAGTGAATTAAAAGAAAAAAGGAATTGAATTTGAGCAGGGAAATGGCTGGTTTAAATAATAAAAAATAATGCGCCAAATGTGGGGTAGTCAGGGAACTTATCACAACACAACACAAAAGACAAGCTTAAAACCGCGCGCAAACTGAACTGCCGAAAGAAAAGCCCTGGAATGAACTGAGACAAACTGACAGAGTAGCTGGGTTTTTTAGCAGAAGAAGCAGCGGGAAAAGAAGAAGAACTGGCTGCGTATTTATGGGTTTCGTTGCCCAATCGATAAGAAATCAAGAAGGTTGCTCCAAATCAGCTCAAATCAACGCGAAAATATTTTCACTCCTGCTCAGGCTGCTCCAGACATTGCTGCGCCAAAGAACACCAACAACCGCCTACTTTTATCACGCAAACTGACCAGCTAACTGGCACACTTTACTAGTGCAGTTCTGGTTGGATCACCGCTTCTTGTCTCTGGGTTGCTGCTGCTCTCGTTGACCCCACCAAAGCCTGACCCTTTTTTTTTTTTTTTATCCTCCCACCACAATTTCATCCAGATCACGTGGTCTTGTGCATGTGTCAAACGAATTGGACCGACAGCCATTGGAAGGGCATTAACAACAAGCGCTAGTGCAAATTGATACTAGTTGCTGCTGGAATTCGAAATCGTGTTATCAGTAAGTCTGTGAGCAATTTATCCATTAGGGAAACGTCGCAACAAGTTGAAGTACCAGAAGCGAATTGAGTTGGCACAAGGCTTGATCGTGGATGTCGACTTGCAAGCTTGCAGGCAATCAGCAGTAGAGAGCCCGCATTCATGTTGGCCTTGAAATCAAATGCAAATGGCATAAGACGGATTTGTGCATCTCCGTCGGCCGGTCTCCATACTCCGCCAGCCCCAAATGCCTTGTTTAGGAACACCATGAACGCACTACCCGTTATCGGCATGAAGTTTAAAAAATCAATGCAGCACAGTTCTTTACCTCAATATTGATTTGCAATTTGTTCAATAGGTGTATTTTGTTATTGATATAGGTATTTGCACTCGGGTGTCCACTCAGAGACTTGGCCTTTCAGCGTCTTATCTGCATGTATAGATATATTGGATAATGCTTAGGCCTACAGCTAGTTCCTTGCCTATGTGCTGATTTGAATCTCGAGCAATTATTGAGAATTTGAAAAAAAATTAAACTTGCTTCTTGCTTGCTTCGAATATCAAGTTCATAATATTTGCGTCTTTGCACTTACTACCGATTCCACAACACGGGAGCAAAATGTAACAACCTATTATTTCTGTGACACCTTTGTACTATCTCCAATGCCACAACCAATTGTTGTCTTTTGTTGCATTGCATATTGCCGTTGCTGTTGCCATGGTAGGCCTGTTGTTTACTAAAAGTCGAAGATTCCAGTACACAAAAGTCAATATACACAAAATGAAAATTAAATGACCATCAATACTCAAGAAAGCGCCAGTTAAGTCTTCAATACTAGTTAAAAAAAAATAGCATGTCTCTTCTGTTGATATTTTCAAGCATTCATGTTTACATCAAGGCGGCATTGCAGTGTCTCTTCTATGGTATTTTTGAGCACAATCCAACAAACGCGGAATGTTGATAACCACATGTCCAATTAAAGGAGCGCTTTCACTTATACCTGTAAAATCCCAAGCAACATTTTTTGGCCAGTGCTCGGGGAGAAGGGCTTTAAGCCATTGTTCGAAATACGCATATAGGCTGTGTAAGTTCTGCCTAAGCCTATTGTTTAAAAAATGGATTTCTTGCAGATTGCTGCTAATTTTGCCGTCTACCAGCATATCCACAAGCCAAATGAACGACACATCTTGTAAATCAAAATAATAACGTGCACTGTCAATATACTGGCGTAAATTAGGAGCACACGTCAAAATTTTCATCCACGCTGTACCAACACTGTGGCGTATTTCTACACATTTGACGGTACCTAATGAATTAGACCAGACCTTCTCTGATACGTGTGAGATGTCGCAACTGCAAAGTACAAGGTCGGTGAGTTTGGAACTGCAACTGGAAAAATGTTGAAGTGCTATTTCAAGGTTTCCAGGAACAAGCCCATAACGGAAAAGTGCCAGGGTCTTGAGGTTTGGAAGCACAGGGAAATCAACGTCTCCGGGAGTGTAATGCAAACTGAGAGATTCGATAGACTGGAACACATGATCTGATTTGCAATACGACAGCTGTCGCTGAAGCATCCCTAAAGCCCGTATGGAAGACTTGAGTTTCCACTCGTGGGAAGCGGGGTGTCCAGTGCCAATGAAAGGAAAATAATATGGCTCGATTTCCAACTGCTCAAGGTTGGAAAGATTTTCTAGTGAGTCAATGACATCTGGTACGGAGTAGCCTAGATATAGAGGGTGATCTAATTCTTCCAAAACGCTGTCGAATAAGCCTTGCTCATATATTGTCTTGAGAACAAACCTCTTGAGGTGCCTAAGCTTTTCAACTTGTTCAGTGAACAATGGTGGTTATTGAAACTTGCCCATGTCAACTTGCATGAATAGAGACTCTATCCTCAAATTTTCCATTTTTGCCAATAGATGGCTGACCTTGTCCAAATAAGGAGGCAAAGCAGCAGTATTCTCAAAACTAAACCCAAGAAAGACATGAGTTCTAGCAATGCCTCCATGTAGTACAAGATTTTCAATGGCATATTCAAGGTCGGGAAAATTGACAGAAGTCATATCAGGTCCGTCGTAATCCTGCAATACCCCATCTAGGTTTAAAGTCACTTCTTGAAGATGAGGCATTGTCGACAATAGAGGCCCTAACCAAGGGCAATAATTCTCATTTATTCCATTGAATACCAAGCTCAAATGGTGAACATACTGAAGAGCGTCTTTTTCAAAGATTTTGGACCCCATTGGAAGATGGAATTGGGGCGTGCCGGTACTTTTCAAAGCCCAAATACACCTTGAAATAACTGTAGCCTCTATTTCATGGTATATTCTTGTTGGCAACATATACTTGGACTCGCGATGACTCCAATAATCGTAAACGGAAGGAAAGTCAACTGTATCTGTTTCTTGCAGCACAAATTTGGTTTTTTCAAGATCATTGCAACAGATCCATGCCTTGAAAATCACCGGGAATACAATCGCTTTCAAGTATTTGCACGTAAGCGCCAAGTTGACCAGGCTCCTTGGATTTCGAATCAAGTTCCATGAGCTCAAAAAAATGTAGCCATTTCTATTTTTGTAGCCGTCACTAGTTTCACGTTGCGTTGATAGAATTAATAGATGGTCGATGATCAATTGAATAACTTCAGGTGGTGTAGCTTGGAACATTGGTGAGCACTGCGAGCGAAGCGTTGTTCTTTAGGGAAAAAATGCTCTAGTAGATTTAAAAGTCTGGCCTGTGAAATTAACTGATCTGGCGGCGAAGGTGTGGTGCAGTTGGCATATAAAGTCGCAGTGCTGTTGCATTAGCTTAACTTTAAGCTCGTTGGCTGCATCGACTTGATTATTTTGTTGCGGCCCCAAAAACATCGCTCAACAGCAAGGCAGTAGTACAGTTATCATATTACTCACTGCGCGCCACTCACTAAGCATATGTTTGCCCATATTTGAGGTCGTTCAAAAGGTTCTTTTTTTTCTCGTCGAGTTGGGAATTGAAAGGCCTTGTCGGGGCGGTGAAGTTGAGTCTGTTAAACTCTGTTCTGAAAATCAAAACTGTAACTGCATAACTACCAGAAGGCTGATAGAGACTGATGATACGTTAGAACTTATACATTCATTCAATTACTTGGAACTAAATTACGCGTTCAGTAAATAACAAGTTGATTCTATTTCATTCCTAGCAATATAATTTTATTCCACACTATAGTAAACACCCATAATTTCTAAAGGCCGTAGTCTGGCTAGTGATACTTCTTCACATGAGCCAAGAGACGCGGCACGTCAATGGTAAAGTGGCCAGAAATGGGCTTGATGGGATCCAAATTGACAAAATCCCAGTCAATATTTCGGGGCCAGTGAGCAGGAATATTTTGTTTCAGCCATTTATTTAGACTTGCAAGTGCTAGGCACTCAGCGTCTGGCTCTCGAAGGAAAAGGCTGAAATAGATCAAGCGCAGGTCTCTACTCACTTTCCCGTGTAGCATCATGTCTACAAGCCAGCCAAGTTGAACTTTATCAGTCTTGGTACCACTGTAGTACTGCTGTAGCTTGGGAGCATGCATTATAGCTTGCTTGAACATCTCACCCGACTCGTGCACTTCCACTTGTTTGATTTCAGCTAAGCAAGCAGACCATACTTCATCAGGCACCTCATCAGTCTCACAATGTAAAAGCACAAGGTCTTTGAGAACGTGACTGCAGCTTGAAAAGTGTTGAAGCGCTCCTTCGAGGCTTCGGGGAACAATCCCATATCGGAAAAGCGCCAGTGTCTCGAGATTTGGAAGTACAGGGAAATTAGCGCTTCCAGAAGTGAAATGCAAACTGAGAAACGTGATGGACTGTAGCACATGTTCAGATCTGCAGTAAGACAGTTGAGGCTGAATCACGCCTAACATGCGTATGGAAGACTTGAGCTTCCACTCATGAACAGCTGGGTGTCCAGTTCCAACGAAAGGTAAAAATAAAGGTTCTATTTCTACTTGCTCAAGATTGGGGAGCTCTTCCAATAAACCAATGACATCTGGCACCGAGTACCCCAAGTTCAATAGGTCGTCTATTTCTCCTTGTTCATAACCGTACCCATATGACCCTTTGACAATAAATCTTTTGAGATGCGTAAGCCTTTTGACATGACGCAAAAACAATTTGGGTAGTTCAAACTCTTTCATCTCAACTTGCACAAGTAAAGACTCTACTTTTAGCTTTTCCATTTTGGCCAAAACATTGCCAACTTTGGCCAAATAAGGGAGCACAGAAGCAGGCAATTCAAAATTGATTTTGATAAAGACATGAGTTTGAGTGATACCTCCATGCTGTAGTAGTTTTTCAATGACATAATCCAGGTCTGCAAAATTGAGCGAAGTTGTCGTGTTGTTGTCGCAACCCAGTGCCTTTCCATCCAGATTCAAGGTGAACTCTTTTAGGAGGACCATTCTGTAAATCAGCGGTCCCATCCAAGGGCAGTAAGGTTTATTGATACCATTGAATACCAGGCACAAGTGTTGAATGTGTTGTAGGGCATCTGTTGCAATATCGTTGAACATGGCAGTAAGGTGAAATTGAGGCTTGCTAAACTTGTGTAGGAGAAACCCAGTCTCATGGTCAATCCTGTGCTCATGGTTATAAAAGAGCCTTTGAGGCATGAAGTGTGCTGGAAATGTGCCACTAGGGTCGTACTCGGCTAGATCTTGGCACGCGCATACAATGCCGTGCTCTATTGAGATGTTGGCTTTATCTGTTTCCCTGTAAAAAAGACAAGCTTTGAAAATCTCCGAGTATATCACCGACCTGAAGTACTTGCATGTGCATGCCAAGTTAAGCAGGGTATCAGTGTATAGAAGCTGGTTCCATGTTTCCAAGCACAGGTAGCTGATTCCATCCACTGAGTCATCGTAGCACAGCGCATCTATCATTAGATACTCGACGATCCGTCTAACAACTTCGGGCGGCAGGCGTTGCATTGTTGATGAAAGTAATAAAAGAGTATAAGCAGTTTTGTTTGGCGTGTTAATACAAGACCTTGTAGAAGAAGAAGAAACGCCATCTTCAGGCCGTGAACACCAAAGCACCACACTGTGCATGTCGTGAACTTGTACTCCAACTGCCATATCCAGGTGGCACGGCTGTGTAGCATTTGCTTATGTAATTATTATGAATTTAAGTGTAGTTAATTTGTAATCACATATAGACACCAGACTAAGTAGCAAGAAAACGAATATTAAATCAACGCGGTGAACCAGACGACCGGGCTCAGAAGAAAAAGGCATTCATTATCTAGTAATTAAATAGCTATATTACATCAAAATCAAGTCAACAAAAAACCTCAGGTAGTCAAAAAAAAAGTGTCAAGTTCGTAATGCATTATTCGAAGAAAAGAGGGGGTCCAAGTAGTGGCTTAGGCACCCATGGTAAACGGCCGCAGCTTCTTTTGCCCGTGCGTGCTCGGTCTCCGAGCCAGCTCGGATTCAATGACCCGATCAATGCCATGACTTGCCGTCGCGGGCGTACCTGTTGCACCGGCCAGGACCATGTACTCGTCCGGGTCGCTGAACTGCAGGCTTGTGCGCGCGGACGACAGGACAGGCGGGGACACGGATCTGCGGTGGTCCAGTCCGCCCAAGCTACTGCCGGCGCCGCCGCTTGAGGCAATACTCGAGGTCTCAATGCTCTCCGTATCGCCCGACAACTGCGGCGACCCTGGTCCCTGCTGAGTGGTGTTGCTGCTGCCGCCGAGGATCAAGCTGGTCCATGTGTTGGGGTTCTTGACGGGCGGGCGGGACCGCGGGCCCAGGTTCGACATGTTGTTGCTTCCCGGCATGCTGAAAATGCTGCTTACCGAGGAGTGCTTGGCGTGGCCGGGGCGGCGGCGCTGGATCTGGTGGTGCTCGCTCATGACGCTGCTGCGGTCTCCCGGCGCGCGGCCCACAAGGTGCTGGTGGGGTCCTCCGGCAGGCACGGCCGCTCCGGCCTTGGACCCGTTGCTGACGACACGGTGCTGGAACGACCCAATGGTCTTGCTGTTGATGTTGCCAGACATGCCCTGGGTCTCGACTGTGCGCTCAAACTCCTTGAACCCAAGCAGCCGCTGCACGAGCCGCTCGAGGGAGAGCGTGAGCGCCTTGTTGTGGTTTCGTAGGGACTTGCTTTCAAACTCGAGCTCATAGACGCGCTTCTTCATGGCCTGCGCGGCCTCGTCGTTTTGTTGCTGGGTCAAGGCGCGGCTCAGCTCGTCGGCCAGACTGCCGGTGCCGCCAGTGGTGCTGCCGGGGATTGGCGAGCATGTACCAGAGTTGGCGCTGCTACCGGTACCATTTTCTGGAGCGTCTGCGTCAAAGCCGCCGAGAATGGCTTTTTCAGCAAGAAGCACTTGGAAACCCTCGTTCTCCTCCATGAGCCGGCTGACAAGCTCCTTATTGTGTTGGAGCTCGGCCTCGATCTGGTCGTGGCGCAGCGAGTACTCGCGCGAGACCATTTCGGTTTGCTGCTGGACTTGTTGCAGCTCGTTTTTGAGGCGGTCAATGGTCTTGTCCTTGGCTGTGTCGGAAGAACTGTTGTTGTTTCCACCGCCAATTGAGCGCAGTCGGCTGTGGCCGCGGGTCAGTGTGGTACCAGAAGCCGCGGTTGACGCAGTCTCGGGGTCAGCACGGCCAAACTTGGGGAAGGAAAAGCCCGACAACGCACCAGCCAGGCCTGTTGATTCCTGCTGCTGTTCCTCTTCAGGCTGCAACTCGTCGAGCTGGGCCCTGAGCCTGGCGTTTTCGCTCTTTAAATGCGCAATCTGGTTCTCGTTGGCATGCTCCTTGTCGAGCCACTGCTGTTTCTCGTTCATGTAGGTCATTTGCTCTTGACTCAAGTCAGACTCTAGTTGGTGCTTGTTTCTGCGGAGGTCTTTGGCCTGGTCCTGTAGCACGGAGACTTGCTTGGCAAGGTCCACCACGTCCATTTCGAGCTGGGACTGGACCTCGAGCGCCGAGTTGAGGCGTTTGCGGGACTCGCGCAGCTTGCGTTCGAGGCTCTGGTTTTGCGTTTGCTCCTGCTCGAGTTCCTGGCGCAGCTGGTCTGGGGTTGACTGGGCCGAGGGTGCTGGCTTGTCTGGTAGTGGGGGCGGCACGAGGGCGATATTGGGCCCGTCCAAGGAGGCAGCGGAGAACATGAAGGAGGTGCGCCTGCTGTGTACTTGGGCAGGGGCAGCGCCAGGCGAGGTGAAGTAGGGTTTCTCTGTGGGGACTGGCGAGGCTGTAGGCGAAGCTGTGGAGGCGGAGTCTATGGAAGTCATGTCTGTGCTTGTGGAGGACGTGGAAGCAGCTCTGGCCATGGTATGTGTATTACAGGTATGAATCGAATGCAAATTGAAGTGGAATAGAAGTAGAATGGAATTAAAATGGAATCTCGCTCGTAGGAATACTGGTAATCATGAACAATAGGGGGCGCGCGTCCAGCAGCGGCGTGAATGTTTAGTCTTTTCTGTTTTGGAATTCGGGGCCGTTGGGAATTCAGCTGTAATTGGCAAGTACTTGGCTGGTATAGCACAGTATTAAGCACTGGTACTACTACTGGGCTTGATCTCCGCGCTGGTCTTGCTCTCTGGCTGGTCTGAATGGTCTGTCAGCTCTCTCGGCAGGCTCGTCAAGGCCTTTGATCTCCCGTTCCGCCTGTCTCGTTGCCCGGTCTGAGTGCTTGGGCAGCGTTGTTTACGCGTCAACGGCTTTTGTTTCTACTGCGACCACCGCAAAGGTTCCTTGTTCAGTGCTTGTTCTACAAATCTAGAGTCTCGTTGGGTGTCATTTGAACTCATTTCTGCTCTGAATGCTCCGGCTTAGCAGGGACTCAAGGAGAGAGAGCCGTGCAGGTGGGTCCGCGCAGGTGTTTCACACGAGTACAGGCCCTGGAGTATGCGGAGAGTGACAGGTTGGCTGTGCTTTTAAGTTCTAGCTGGGCAGTCGCTGGTGAATACTATTTCCCGCGCCAGTCCCAGGAATGAGCTGGAACTTGCTTGCCATGAACCAGGTTGCTGCTCAGAACCTCCGCCACTGCCTTCATTCCCGGTCGTTCTTGTTCTCACAAGGCGAACGGGTTTGTTTGTTGACGGGTACCAGTGCACGACTGAAATTGACTATGTACTTAAACATGTGCGCGCGCTACTGTGGCTGCTAACTTGGTACCGTAGCAAAGTGCACAACAATTGAATACAAGTTGTTGAAATAGCTTGCGGGTGATTCTAATACGGTCTACATCAAGCTCATGAGCTTTGTACTTGGTCGCAATCACTCTTGATAGCTAGTCCGGTAGTCAGTAGTTCATGGCGTTGGTTGAACTTGGTTCTTTGGTTCTGTCACGTGCGTTGCTTGTTGTGTCAGCCGTGCACCTGTGACTGCTTAATTCCCAATTTTCTATATGTCTAAGTAGATGCTGTACCAGAAATAAATTTCTGTCCGCGTAATTTCTTACTCAGCAAACGCTTACCTAAGTG
This sequence comes from Geotrichum cucujoidarum, assembly GCA_030566025.1. Lineage (NCBI taxonomy): Eukaryota > Fungi > Ascomycota > Dipodascomycetes > Dipodascales > Dipodascaceae > Geotrichum > Geotrichum cucujoidarum. Next base: position 21,626 of record JAJMHN010000159.1, read on the forward strand.
AAATATTTCCAGGGCAAGGGCCTGCTATTTTGCCATAGTAGGCGGGAACTCCATAGTGCGGCCGTTTCGCCATAGTGAGAAAAGTTTTTTCCCTTTCTTTTTCCCTTTTTCCTCTCCTCCGACGAACTTCTCGACAACTCTTTGTACAGTACTTCCAACACATTAGCCCACAATGGTCAAGGTTTCAAAAGGTATGCGCCGCTGCGGACTTGGTTTTCACAGACGGGATTGAAGGACAGGCGACGGCTGCGACAACTCGAGATCATCGGCGAGTCATCGACTAGTCTAAACCTCCATCAATGCCCAGTAGTGCTCTATATAAACCCTCTTGCTAACTCTTTTGCAGACGTTTCCAGCTCCCGCAGCAAGTCCCGCAAGGCTCACTTCACTGCCTCCTCTGCCGAGAGACGCATCATCATGTCTGCTCCCCTCTCCGCTGCCCTGAGAAAGGAGTACAACATTCGCTCCCTCCCCATCCGCAAGGAGGACGAGGTCACCGTTGTCCGTGGCTCCTACAAGGGCCGTGAGGGCAAGATTGGCCAGGTCTACAGACTCAAGTACGCCGTCCAGATCGAGAAGGTCACCAAGGAGAAGTCCAGCGGTGCCTCCGTCCCCATCAACATCCACCCCTCCAACGTCGTCATCACCAAGGTCAAGCTCGACGAGGACCGCAAGGCCCTTATCGCCAAGAAGGCCGGTTCCAAGTCGGAGTAAATTGTGTGTTGTTGATATATCCCCTTTGCTTTTTTCTGTACTAAAATTTTTATTTAACGAAAAAAATTGATAAAAAACTCTACTCGTATTTCAAAGGTTTGACAGTTCAATGTCGGATGAAGGAACTGGTTTGTACCGTAGCTTGCACCGGATGCACTGGTTCTTGTAGACTCGCAGGTGCTGGTAGACGAGGTACCCCACGAGCAGCGTTTTGAAGAAGGTCATGAACAGCAGCGAGTTGGGCTGCGCAGTGCCATTGCACGCAAACATGAGCACCAGCACCATCGTGTCGGCGGCCTCGACTGCAAGAAATCGCGGGCTAAGCCCAGCAGTGCTGCGGCACATGAAGTTTACCGACACCTGCGGCATGTACCTGAACCACTCGGCGACCTCGCCCACCGCGTAGAAGCAGTAGACGAAATCAAGCCATTTCGTATGCGCCTTGCCAGTGTAAATGTACCCGAGACAAGTCATCCCCAGCACCGCTACAAGACCCAGGAGTATCAATGACAAGGTGGAAATGTCCTGGGCCAGTGTCGTTGTAGCGCGGTGCGTGCGGATCTGGAAAGCCAGAGCACTGCACAGGACCAGCGTGTGCACGTAGAGCAAGAGCTCGAGGCCACTAGCGCCCGGGGACCCCACTACGGGAAGCCCGTTCTCGACAGCCAACCTGACGGGCACCGGCGTCAGCGGGAACCGCGCGGCGTACTGCGCAATTGCGAGCGGGTTCCACCTTAACAGGGCAATGTGCAGGGCCTTGCCGAGACTCGCGATGGCGGTCCACAGCACCAAGTCAAAGGACAGCCCTGCAATTGACCTGCGCACCGCGTTGTGCCGCACCTGCAAATACAGCGCCAGCGTCTAAAACTCATTGTTAGCGACCGAATGCCCAGTTTGTTGTGCGCGCACGTACCCTGCAAACGAGATGGAGCCGAAACAGCATTTGGCGAAGAAACTGGGAAGGAGGAAAAAAGTTTGGGAACCTCCCACATCAACAAACCATGGGCCTCTTGACCACGATCCGCAAACAAAAGCTCAAGGACAAGGAGATCCGGGTGCTCATGCTGTATGGATACACTGGGAATAATGTTGCTACTGCTTTGTGCTAACGGGACAGCGGCCTGGACAATGCGGGCAAGACGACCATTGTGCAGAGCATTCTCAAGGAGGACGTGAAGCGAATCGCGCCAACGCTCGGCTTCAACATTCGCACCATTGAGCACCACCCGTGAGTAACCTACGCCCCCTTCTACTTCTACAAGGCTAATTCCGCAGGTACAAACTGAACATCTGGGACGTGGGCGGGCAGCAGTCGCTGCGGCCGTTCTGGCGCAACTACTTTGAAAAGACCGACACCCTCGTCTGGGTCATTGACGGCAGCGCGCTCGACCTGCTTCCCGACTGCCGCCGCGAGCTCGACGCCGTGCTCAACGAAGACCGGCTCAAGGGCGCGGGGCTCCTTATCCTCATCAACAAAATGGACACGCTGGTGCAAGAACAAGACGGCGCCAGCAGCGCAGACCAGCAGAGCCAGCTGGTCAAGGACGTGGAAACGGCGCTGGGGCTGGAGCACATCCGGTTCCACGAGTGGAAGGTGCTGGGGTGCAGCGCGTACACGGGGCTCAACCTCGACGTCGCCCTGGACTGGATCGTGGACGAGGTCAAGTCGCGGCTCTACCTTCTCGAGGAGTAGTTTGATTTATTCTAGTTTTTTGCATAGTAAATTTATATGGTGTGGGGTGAAAAATATCCCAAAAGCACCACCAAACCACCCGCGTTGACGCGTTTCAAAGTAGAGTAATTGGACGAAATGAACCGCTCGTTTCCAGAAATTGACGATAACCCGCGGTACGAGTTTGACAATGACGAGGAGGAGGACGAGCTGTTTGAAGACGCGCTCGAGGAGAACGACGGACAAGCCGTGAATGGGGGTACCCAAGAAGAGGAGGAGGACGACGACGACGATGATGAGGAAGAGGAAGACGACGATGACGACGACGAGGATGATGATGACGATGAGGAGGAGGAGGACGATGACGACGACGAAGATGACGACGAAGACGACACAACGGCAGCGGCCCACACAGACTCAAAGCGCCCCGCGGTCGGATACAAAACCAAGCCCTCAAGCGTGACCCTTGACGACGACGAGTCTGACGAGGACGAGGATCTCACCAAATCACCCGCCGGAGTTGCGCACAGGCCAATTGCAGGAAAGACCGTGCGCCGGCACACGGGCGATAAAAACGTGCCGGGCTCAAGTAGCAGCGGTATGTTCAAGCGGGACTCGCCCGCGGCAGAAGGTGTCGACGAGGACGAGGACGAGGACGGATCGAGCATGCCTCGGGCTAGCAAGTCCCCTCGGGTAGGCGGTGCTGGCAAAACAGCCAGTAAACGGGAAAAGTCATCACGCTCCCCGTCTAAAACTAATGAAGGTCTTGACGGCGACGGCGATGTGTCCATGCAGGACGTGTCCAAGGAGCCCTTCATTGACACTGAAACCGCCGACGACGATGGCGGCGATTCCAAACCTGCCGAGGGTTCAGACCAACCCACCGAACTTGAGCCTGAACCCCTCGACCACGCATCACCCCCGACGTTTGCCCACCTCCACCCCATTTCCTGCAAACCGGCCATGGCGCGCGCTTCCAGCTACGACATTGTCCCCTATACCGCCGCCATCCACGCCTGCCCCATTTACTGCCTCGATTTCAGCTGGGGGCTCAAGTGGATGTTTACAGGCGGCCAGGACGGGTTTATTAGGCGGTTTAACTTTTTCGACTCGGTTAATAATAAACTGCCCTTGACGGTCGCACAACGGCATCCGTTCGTGGATAGCGTTACACGGGTAAGATTGATTTGATAAATTTTTTTGGATGGTTCTTTTTTGCTAACTACAGGACTAGTCGGGCGTCATGACGTCGTACTGGGAGAACGAGCAGCCGGTGTATGAGAAGGACGTCAAGCTGGGCAAGGACGGTTTGTACGAGCCCAAGACCTCGCCAGTTTACTCACTGGCCGTGCAATCTGAAGCTATATGGCTGCTTGCCGGTTTAGAGGTCAGTTTATACCAGCCCCTTTGAGTGTTTTACTAACAATTCTAGTCTGGCGGAATCACGTTGCAGAACATTCGTCCAGCTGAAGGCGAGATCGTGCAGTACTACGACAAGCACACGTCGGCGGTATCTGTGATCAAGCTCTCTGCGGACGAGCGCCACGCGGTGTCCGGTTCCTGGGACAAGAGCGTGGTGGAGTGGGACTTGGACACGGGCAAAGCCGTGCGCACGTTTGATGGGTGCTACAGCCAAGTCAGCAGCATTGAGTGGCAGCCCGTGGGCGGTGCCCTAGTACAGCACAGCGCGTCGTCGAGGAGTGGCAATGGCGGTGATGGGGACAAGATCTCGGGCGATGGTAGCGGCGCGGCGGCAGACGACGATGATGAAAAGAGTCTGGATAGTTTGTTTGGCGATGACGACGAAGACGCGGCGAACGGGACCGCCAAACAAGATGACGATGACGACTTGTTTAGTGAGAAACAAAACAGCAAGTCGCCGTCACAGCAGCAGCAACAGGACGACGACAGCCAAGACAAGTCGTCAGCGGCGGCAACAGCGGGTACCGACGAGCCTGCGTCAGCAGCGCCAACGACAAACCAGATCAGCCATTCGGTGTTTTTGACAAGCTGCATTGACGGTACCGTCGATGTGTGGGACCGGCGCAGCGCCACGCGTGCCGCCCACGTCGGCGTCTCCAGCGGCACGCCCCCTTGGGCCATGAGCGTAAGTTTCATTCTTTTCTTTTTCTTTCGTGTATTTTGCTAACAGTTTACAGGCCTGCTGGACTTATGACGGCGACAGCATTCTTGTCGGCCGCCGCAACAGCACCGTCGAAGAGCTCACGCTGCGCAGCGGTCTCGCCGTCTCGCGCATTTTCAAGTTCCCCTCCGTGTCGGGGGCTGTGAGCGCCGTTAAAGCATTGCCCAACGGACGCCATTTCCTGAGCGCGAGCCACGACAACCTGCGGTTATACGACTTTGAGGCGCACAACAATCCAAACCACAAGGTACCGTTCTACATTATCCCGGGGCACCACGGCGGATGCATTTCGAGTATTTGTGAGTATACAAAGTTGATTGTTTTTAGAGGGGGAGAGTATTTGGAGCTAACTTTTTTGCAGATGTGGACCCGAGCTGCCAATACCTGATCACGGCTAGTGGCGGCCGAGGCTGGCCGGGCGTGTCGACCGACGCGGTGCTGATTTACGATATCAACGCCGTTGCCTGAATCACCGGCTTGATTGGCACAGTAGTATCATTTAATATTTGTATTTATTTCTAGAATCATTTGTTTGTTTGTTTTTTTTTTTTTCAATATAAAGGAATTTGAGAAAAAGGGCTCCGGTGAGCCGTTGCAAGTTCCACATGGCCGGGGCGAGTCTCCGGACAAGCGAGACGGGCCAGTGGATATTCATTAAGAATCGTAGTGGCATACCTTCATATCCATACAACCAAGCTGAACCTTCAGCAACCGTTATTTCCTAGCTACTAGTTCTTTGCGAAATGTTTCAGAAAGGTTGTGTTTTGGCGTAGGCGTTTGACAGGTTTTTCCGGGGCCGATTTCAGGGACAGCGCGTTTCGTCACATGCCAGGCCCAACCAGAGCCCACCAGACAAGCGAAACATGCCGGAACAACTGCCAAACACCGTGGGCTCGGCGTCAACGGCCGGGGAATGACCTGGCAATTGAAACGGAACAGAACTTGGACAAGGGCAGGAACGCGTTAGTGCTAGTTTAGGGAGGCTGCTTTGTCGTTTGGCCTTGGGCAACGAATCTGCTCAACGTTTTGAGCTGAAATCCGGGGAAGCAGCGCAACCAGACCTGCACCAGCGACGTCCGCGACATTCCCCGAGCCTGTCAGTGCCACGACCACCCGCAACCCTGTCTAGCTCGGCTTCTCCAAGAGTTGCCGACGACGCCAGTTCTATTTTCAATTTGTGCGCTTTCCAGTTATTTTCGACGGGGGTTTTTCTTATTTTTGGCTCGGAACTTTCGTACACCGCCGTTTGGCCGAGGCTCAGAACCATATGCCAATCTGTGCGTGCTGGGTATTACGCCGGTGTGCCCCTATTTACGTACCTTTGTCTGGCGTAGCTCTGGCCTGAACTACTTCCCCGGATTGACCGCCCTGCCTACCCTGGCGCGAGTATATAAACCGCGCTGGATCCCGCCAGATTCCAGTTCCAACTTTGATTCCGCTCCAATTCCAACTCCAGCCCGCTCAATTGGCCTGTGTTCCTCCTGCTCCGCAGTCTCATTACATACCCACGCCCGCTCACTGGCCCCAGCTCGCTCCTGCCCCGGGTCCCAAAGTTGCACCAGAAAAGCTCCGAACTTTTTCATTTCGACTTTTCGTGTCCCTATTTATTCCCCACTTTATTTTTCGTTTTCTTCTTCTTCCTCTTCTTGTTTGAAACCTCCATCGCAATCAAACATGTCTGACGCTCCTGAAATCGACGAAGCTGTCCACGCGCCCACCGAGAACGCCCTCGTGGGCCAGCTCAAGTCCTTCGCCGCTGGCGGTTTTGGCGGTATCTGCGCTGTCGCCGTGGGCCATCCTTTTGATCTCATCAAGGTCCGACTCCAAACCGCCCCGGCCGGTACTTACACAGGCGCCATGGACGCCGTCAAGAAGGCCGTTGCCCACGACGGTTTCAAGGGTCTCTACAGAGGTGTCGGCGCTCCCCTCGTCGGTGTCACCCCCATGTTTGCCATTTCCTTTTGGGGTTACGATCTCGGCAAGCGCGTCGTCTCTGCCACTACCGAGACCGGCCCTAACGGCGAATTGAGCATTGCCCAGATCTCCGCCGCTGGTTTCATCTCTGCATTGCCCACCACCTCCGTCGCCGCCCCCTTTGAGCGCATCAAGGTCATTCTCCAGCTCCAGGGCCAGAACTCTGCCGAGGCCGCCGCTGAGGCCGCTGCCGCTGGCAAGCCCGCCCCCAAGCAGTTCAACGGCGCCTTTGACGTTGTCAAGCATCTCTACAAAGAAGGCGGTCTCAAGTCCGTCTTTAGAGGCTCCGTCGCCACGTTTGCCCGTGACGGTCCCGGCTCTGCCCTCTACTTTGCGACCTACGAGTACCTCAAGCGCACCCTGACCCCCGAGGGCAGCACCATGTCGCTCGGCGCCATCTCTTTTGCCGGTGGTATGGCCGGCATGGCCATGTGGATCCCCGTCTTCCCCATTGACACCATCAAGTCCAACCTCCAGAGCTCCAACACCAGCCAGTCCATTGGCGAGGTCACCAAGTCCATCTACAGAAACGGCGGCTTCAAGGCCTTCTTCCCCGGTTTGGGCCCGGCCCTTGCTCGTTCTTTCCCCGCCAACGCCGCTACCTTTGTCGGTGTCGAGCTCGCCTACAACTTTTTCAAGACTGTTGGCATTTAAAAATTTACTCGGGTAACTTAGCTAGAATTATTAGATCCTTGTTTTTTATTTATTGATTTTTATGGGTTTACACGGTGATTGATCTCGTAGCTGCTTACACTTGTACTCCTTGCCCAATCAGGCCTACTACACAGCGCTACGATAAATAAATATGGGCAAAGCATACAAATAAAAATCCGCGCACTTTTGGCGTTGTTCAATTGATTGCAAATCATGACTCGTTTACTCAGTGCTTGGAGTATTGCCTGTTTCTGCGACGGGTGCTGCTGGGTTACTCGGGTCGGCGGCGCGTCGACGGTCGCGCTCGATCGCAAGCGCCTCGAGCTCCAGCCCGAAAAAATCCATGACGTTGTCATGACTGCCATTGCCATTGCCATCTTTTTCAAAACTGCTGCTCCACTGCCGCCGCTTGCGGTCGTTGTAGAATTCAATAAGCGCGCGGACGGCAATCTCCTGCGGCAGAGCGTCCTCCATCTCCTGCTCAGTGTCGCCAGACGCGAGCCAGTCGTCGCGCAGTTGGACCTGCTCACAGTGCAGGTAAATTGCGCTCACCAGCGTCATGTTGCTGTACCGCCAGCGGCGCCCGCTGAACGGCACCGTGGCCTTGAACAGCGTCAGCACCAGGTCCCACACCTCCGGCTGATACACGAGCAGCGCCCGCCTTAGTGTTGACACGGGCAGCTCGCTGAGAATCATGTTACGTTGCGTCTTGGACTCGGTGATTTTGCGGAGCACGCGCAGAAAGTTTATGGTCGTCATAAAGTACCGGTGCGAGCAATTGGTAATGGCGTCGGAGTTCTCGGTCTGGTGTGGTGCGGGCCTGGGAAGTTGTGGTGGCGGCAACGGTCCGCGCCAGCGCCTGCTGAGCTTGGCCGCTGTGTGCCAAAACCCAGCGTCCTTTTCCCGCCCGTCGCTGCCAGCGGCGGCCTCGACCGGGTCGTGCGTGTAGAAATACTTGTACACGAGCAAGTAGTATTTGGAGTCAAACAGGAGTGCGCTCAGGTACTCAAACTTGACAATATGTGACAACTTGAACCACTCAGTAAGGTTCTCTAGCACGCGCGAAATGGCCTTGAGCGCGATTTCCGTAGCCGCATGTGGGAAAATGCGAGGGTTGGACCGTTTATTGTTTCGATAGTACGTATCAATCTTGCCCTCTGGGGAAGTGAATGAAATACTGGCTAAAAAGTATTTCAAGAGCACAAGGACAAACGAGTTGAGTTGAGGCATGGTGCCCTTGTACATTTTGTCGATTCGAGCCAAGATCATTTCTTCTTCAGAGTCCTTGTCCACAGTGGAATCTTGGTCTTCGTTTTCGTCAACAACGTCCCACCCGCGTTCCTGTTTCATAAACAATTCTCTCTCCTTCCATAGTTGAACCATGTCTGGTTTAGTGTAGACTTTGGCCGCAAACAGCTCACTCGCCTCGACAATGCTTTGAGGCACCGTGTCTTTGTCCATTGTGGGATAAATAAACGGAAAGCTTTGGTTAGTCATGAAGACCGACTTTTTAACCTTGAACCCCGCAGCTATGGCAGGACTGGAAGGGGGACTTGGTGCTGGTGTTGCAATGTGTACAATAGGCTCGGGGAGCATAGCGTTGGAAGCTTGCGCGTGTGCGGGCCGCGGAATTTGAATGTACTGCGACATGCTGGCCACGTTTTCCATGGCCTGTGGAATAGTGCTCTGTGGTGGCGCATAAGACGGGTACCGTTGCACAATGTCTTGTCGAAACGCGTGGTAGTCGAGGGGTGAAGCCGTCACAGCGTCGGGATGACTGTCTGACAGGTCATACTTGCGACGCATGTACTTTTTCATGTGAGCTAGCTTTGGAATGTCACCAAACAAGCAGTCCATGAGCTTCCAAAAGAGTAAAAACATGTGGCGCAAGGGAAGATCACCGCCAAGATTCCACCTCAGTCGGCCAATGGACTGTACCATGAACTCAAACACTGGCGGGTCCAGTGCGTCCAAATCCTGAACAAACTTCGGGGCCATGCGGTTTGCGTCTACCATCAAGTAAAGTATAGTCAGACAATTAAATAGTTCTTCGTCCAGTTTTGTCGTTTTCTGTTGTTTTGGCGGCTCTTGTAAACACATGTCGTGTGGAACTTTCTTCTCCACACACTGAACGAATAGTTTGTACAAGGGGCAAAGCAAGCCGTTTCTCCAGAGGAATCTGGTGTTTTTTTGAATTTGGCGGACGTGGTCGGCAACGGACGTTATATGACCACACCCGCCCATGGCAATATATGCCAAAGACATGAGCGACAGCTGCCGCATGCCGTCATCTTCGAATCCCAGCGCACTAATCAGCCCTTTGGCAGTGAAAATCTTTTCTGCGTCGGATATTTTTCTCCATTCTAAAAAAGTCAGCATGAGTTTAGTTTGGTTGTGGACCTGTGGTTGTTGATTTGTTACACACCATTGTGATGTACCGACAAGTACTTGTTCCATGCTCGCTCAATCATGTAGGTATATTCGTATCCAAACCAGTCTTCAATTCCGTTGTTGACGCTCTCGACATCTCTGTACGTGTACGCAAACCGCGGCATAAGCCTCAAGTGATCGGTTTGAACTCGGGCGTGGTTTGGTAGAGGCTGCGATGGCAAAGTCGGTGGGTTTGGTTCGTGTGTGGCCATGGAGTCGATAGATATAGGTGAGTCGTATGTTGGGCTCCCCACATTGCTGGTGGTGGAATCCTGTTCCTGGTGCATCATGACCGATACCTCGTCAACCTCCAGCGTCTCTTCATAGTCGACAGTATCCGGTTCAGGGACGCCGCCCTCTTCCTGTACTGGGCCATGTCTGATAGCGTCGTCTTCCATTTTGCACAAGTAAGGTCAATCTGGTAAACGTGGTAGTAAGAAAAGGAATCGCGCACCGATCTCCAGGTTTAGTGGCTCAGGGTGGTTGTTGCCTTGACACCAACCTCGTGTGATCTGTGGGGTCGCTGCTGAAGACCGCTCACAACGCTGGACAGAACGACATGGAGCAGCTGGCAGTAGCACTGAAAACTTTCAAACACGCCAAAACGAGAAACAGAACGCCAGCCAAGTCCTCAAACCGGGGGTTTTCGTATCAGGGTATCACAATGAAAATTCGGGGTTCGCTTGGTATAAACAAAACACTCGGGCATGTCCACGTGATCGCCCTGACCCTTGAAAAAAACCGAAGTTTCCAGTGCCAACAAGTCCAAAAAAGACCACTCAGGCAGCAAAGACTCGAAACCTTCTCGACGCAACCACCGGAACAGCGAGAACCAGCCAGTTTTTGTTTGTTTGTTTTTTCTGTTGTTTAAATACTGTTGAAACTGCTCAACAAGTACTAAAGCAGAAGAAAGGAGTTTTGCCTTTTGGAAGAGGCCACACCGCTGGGACGTTTGTTGAGGAAATCCACGCCAAGGTAGAACAACAGGGACATTATTCGTTTGAAGGAAACATTGTCCTTTTGCACTAGTAATCGGCTATATACAGAGTATGTGTGTGTGTGTGTGTGTGTGGTGGTGGTGGTACTGAGATCGTTTGGCTAACAGGCATCTAGACTGAGCAGGCTTTCCAATGAGCAACGGAACTATAGACTGGACTCTTGGCCTTCGGTGAGTTGATTACAGTGTGTACGGGGTAATTGCCAACATTGTCTAACATGTTTGTGTAGGGTCAAGGTGACTACTTTGCTCGACAATGTGATTATCGGCTCCATCTACTCGTTTTGCCAGACGACCAACACGCTGGCGCTGATTGAGGAGCGCAGCGAGACCGACAAGACTGCCGCCAGTGCCAACGGCTCGACGGCAGCTCCAAAGCCCAACTACCGCATCATCAAGACGTCGTTCATCAAGGAAGTGGTTGCCCTCGAAAAGCCCAAGAAGAGCGGCGCTGCCCCCAGTGCGGCTAGCATTGTGGCCGGCACCCCGCATCGCGACGCGTTTGCAAAGGCCGAGCCTGCCATTGGCCTTGTGAACGTTGCCGGACTGGACTCCAAGGCGCAGAGCGCGGTGCGGACCAAGCGAGAGCAAACGGCGCGCATTGGCGTGGGCGTGACCCGTGACGCGCAAGAGCTATTTGATCTTGTGTCCAAAACGTGAGTACAAGCAGGCGTTCAAAGAAAAGAAAAAGAATACTAACAGAGGATAGGGTGCCTTGCCGGTGGTACGGAAAGACCATTATTGCCATGGACGAGGTGCGGATCGACCCTCCGTACACGTCGAGCAGCTGCCTGGCCGACGACCCCAACTCGAACGCGCTCAAGTACGTCAAGCGCCTTGTAGACGGCTCGAGAGAGAAGATGAGCAAGAGCGAGCTCAAGGGTGGTTGAAGGAGTAGACAGGCACTCTATATGGCATGACGATAGTATGTAATGAAACGCAAAAACAGGTAGAAATTTCAAAACTTGTAATTACTAGGTGGTGTAGGTCGGATTGTATAGGACCAGGAGATTACTCCCGTACAAGAGACGCAGACCCTGCGCGGTGCTTCACCGGAGAACTGCGCAGAGACCTCGTGTGCGGCCACATCCAGCTGGCCTTGCATGATGATTGTCGATGATTACTCCTCTTAGAGTCCTCTACCAGCAAGTTGGCAACTGACACTGCTGTCTCGGTGCTTGCGACGTTCACATGGCCCGACCGGCTCTGTTTTCTCTGTTTTCACGGTCCCATCGACTCGGCCCAGCCACGCCACGCCCGGTACCTGTCCCGGTACTCGCCGACCGTTGAGCGCAAACCAGAAAAACGCAAAAAACGCAAAAAACGAAAAAAAAAAGTAAAATTTTTTAATCCGAAACGCGCAGAAAACAAGGCCCAACTCGAGTTCTTCCGAGGCCTCTGCTGGAAATTGGCAAATTGCACAGGCCCCGCCCATTTGAAAATTTTGCGTATTTAAACCTCGCCAGGGTCCGTTTCTCTCTGTTTGTTTTTCATTCAAGTTATTTATTCAGACTACTCTACAACTACACTCAAACACACAATGCTACACAACGCCAGCCACAAGGTGCAGCGGCGCGTCGTCGTGCTGCTCGCAGACTCGCCCTCCACCGCGGCCACCCTCGCGGCCCAGCTCCCGCTCCACCCCTCCGACCAGCTCGTCGTGGCGTCTTCGGCGGCCCAGTGCGACTTTGACGCGCGCTCGCCCGCCCGCCAGACCTTTGCCCACGTCGACACGGACATGGCAGACGACGACGAGGACTGCGCGCGCATTCACAAGCCAGTCCCAACGCGCGGCGGCGTGAGATCCCCTCACGGTGGCTGGGCCGAGTTCGGTCTCCCAACGCCCCCTCAGGCCCGCTCGCCATCTCCGGTCTCGGCTCCCAACACCAACAACACATGTCAGCCATCGTCGCTCGCCCTCGACTTTGAGCCCGATGGGTACGGCCTCTACAGCATGGGCGACCCCTACGACACAGTGCCGTACGCCCAGATTGCGACGCCTGCTGGCATGTTTGCCAACCCCTCGGCCAAACGCTCGCGCCAGGACGACGACGACGACGACGACGACGATGACGACGACGAGTGCTTTTACTACATCGACGAGGCTGCCTCGTACTCGAGGCCACAACACCACCACCAGGGCAACCACCACCGCAAAGCCCAAATGAAGTCCCGCTCCCAGCCTACACACACATTGCAACCACAACAGCAAATGCCCACCTTTACCATCCGCTGCAACCTCGACGAGCGCGAGTCGCTCCTCCTCGCCCTCAAGCACACCGCTGACCGCTTCGGCCGCCTCGACGTTGTCGTCAACAGCTGCTGGGCCCGTTTTGGCCAGGAGCTCGCCCTCGCCCACGCCTGGAACGCGCTGGCCTCGCATGCCGCCGTCGCATGCTTGGCCCAGGGCACGGCGTTTGTCAATGCGGCGAGAGCCGGCCAGCAGGCCACGCCTTATTTGGAGTCGACGTTTAGAAACATTGAGGCCCAAATTGCAAAGGCCGGCTGCTCGTTTTCAAACATTGAACTGTGCTTTTGATTTCTAATTTTGCAATTTGCTTGCTCTTATTTATTTATTCCTCGGTTGGCTTTGCTCGTTTTCGTTCTTTCCATTTATCGTTATTACTGATAGACTGTGTACATATTTATTTTTATTCCATTTTATAGAGAAATCTTTAGACAATTACTATATATGCATTTGGATAACATTGCGTATATGCCATGACAGTAAACTGAGTAAAGTGTAATGACATGCTGGCCTTATACAATGATTGTGATTATTGGAAATTGTAGCCAGATATAACTACGGAACCGATTGAGTTACAAAGAATCTAGACTAACATGAAATCCAACTATTTTTTAAAGTACTTACTTCTATTTGAACAGCCAATTTAGGCGAATTCAGCCAGAGGAAACACTTGAGTTGGGCTTAGTGCTCAATCACATTTGCAATGTCAATAAAATTTTTTTACAAAAATTGGCTTCGTTAGCTCAGTCGGTAGAGCGTCAGTCTCATATGTTGCACTTTGTGTGATATCTGAAGGTCGAGAGTTCGAGCCTCCCACGGAGCAGTTTTTTGCTTCCCACGTCTGTGCCCCATGTTGGTTTAGTGGGCTTTTTTTTTTTTTTTTTTTTTTTTTTTTTTTTTTTTTTTTTTTTTTTTTTTTTTTTTTTTTTTTTTTTTTTGGGAATCTAACACACTAAGACGCGCAATTGACTTCCAGGAGCTCCATTGCTATCTTGCTTTTGCTCACTGGGTTTGGTATCACCAACGTTGCGCATAGAAGAGCCCCGAGGGTCCTTGATCCACTTGTGCCTTGTGCCAGCCCTGCCAGTTACCCGGCACAATACGGAAAAGAGGACAAAAAACTCGCTGTGCGTTACTGCCACCACCACCACCACAACAACAAATTTTCCCTTTCGATAGAACGCGCTGGATCGTCAGGGCTAGGGTGTTTGGAATTACGTTTAAACTTTGCTTCACTTCTCTTTTCCAAGCTACTCTTTCTCTAGTTCACATACCAGCGCTCTTTTTTCCTTCCCTCAACACAACCCACACACCTTTGCCGGCATCTACCCATAAACGCGACTTGTATAGAAAAGTTCAAGCGGCGGCAGTGTAATTAGTGCGAATAATCAATAAGGTAAGTTGAATTGCGTCGTGCTGGACGTTTCTTTTTTCCCTCCTCCTTGTTTTGTCAATTTATGGGTTCGCAACCTTGCATCGCTGTCAAGTTTTGCGAATTGCTGTGATCCTGGACCAACAACGTATTGCAGTTAATCTCGTACGCCTTGACAATATCAATTTGCCATTGACTGCAAGACGCTACGTGTGCAATATTTATTGAACACTTTCATTGTTTAATCTCTGCTTTTTCTGACGTTCAATTAACTAACACTTCCAGTCCCCCAAGACATCTTTTATCTCGCTACCTGCTTGCTTTCTCAAGTTTTTACTTTTCCTTTTTCTTTGCATTCAATCGCTTGCTTCATTCTCTACCCTGATTGGTATCGATCCAGTTGGGCAATTCTTGAATACAGCTGCCATACTAGCATAATATTTCAAACCTGTCGGTACATCGAGCATCTACCGAATCCTACAAGCCAGTCACTGACTCGTCTACGAACTCGTCTACCCGTATTCTGAGTTCGCACCCGCCAGGACTGTCTTCAGCTTCTCAGCAGTTGCCGGTTTCATCCCCCTTTAACGCGCCGAAGGGCGTGGAAGGTGGTGCCAACAACGGCCCATCAGTTTCTTATAGATCATCTGAACTTTCAAAGATTGTTGTCGCTCAATTAGCGGTACTTGTTACTACTATCAGAGAAGACAATTGGGATTCAACCGTCAATCAAATTCGTGAGGTAAGTCTTGACATGCACCTTTACCTCTTTTTTTTTTTTTTTTTTTTTTTTTTTTTTTTTTTCCAAATACTAACATGCAAAGCTTTGCGAACAAAACGGACCTGAAGTTTATAGCAGATTTTTCAAGCGACTTGTTGCTACTTGCTACACTCACATCTTCAATCAAGAGAACCACATCAGTAAAGAATTTGCTCTTCGTCTTTTAACAGAAGAAGTCAAGTCTCTATCGACCAACCCTAGTATCTCTTACCGCTTTTCTGAGGCTATAGCTTCTGACACTGATTCTTTTCGTGAATTTGACCTCAACGCATTTTTCAGCTACTTTAGTCTCGATTCGTTCCAAAAGAGTGTTCTGGCTCTAAGTGTCAACAACTACTCTCCTGTCAAATCTTTTGTCACACAGGCATCTGAAATCATCCAGAACGAATTTTCTGACTTCATTGACATCCTTAAAGACGATTCTAAATACGCTTTAGAGGCCACTCCAGAACATCTGTCTATTCTCTTTCAGCAGTTCTCCTCCTCAATCTCTCCTGCTGATCGCACAACCCTCCTCACTACAATCACCGAGCGTATTGGACCTTCTAACCTTACTCCTGAACTCCAAACTGCATTTGCTACTTTAAATCATCGCGTCGGTAACATGTTCAACAAAATGAATCGTCTAAATGAGCTTTTGAAAAACTCATACAACGGGTCTGGTGACACACCTCCTGACCTTTATGCATCTATCTCAAAGGCAAAGCCTACCGACACTGATGTCGCTGAAAGCATCATTCTCCTCTCGCATAACCAGGAATGGGATGGTAAAGCCATTGGTGCTGCAATCAACAAAGCACAGATCAAGCTCGACTGGGACAGAATCTTTTCGCTCATTGAGCAACCCACTCAGTTCAACAACAATACAGTTACCATTAACCTTGCTGACGTTGGCTCGCTTGTCAATGTCTTGCACTTTTTTTCGGGTGCTGGTGATGGCTTGGTTGCAAAGCTTTTCACAAAATCATGGAGCGATGTTGAACTTCAAATCAACTTAGTCACAGGTTGCTCTTACCTTTCTCCCGAGGTTTTCAGTCTCAAGGTTCACGGGCTCACTCAAATCATTGAGCCTCAGGATTTTGCCAACGCGCCTCCTCAAATCCAAGTGGTTGCGCATGCCCTTTTCAATCAGCCCCTCAATTATACCAATCTCATCAAATACTCTCTTGAAGCTCTTTCCCAAGATCAAGACGCTAGCAAGCTTAACAGTGCCACTGCATTTTTAGACCGCAACGCTAAGGTTGTTCCCGAATTGTTTTTCTTGGGCGGTGTTGCAATCGCAAAACCTTGGCCTGATCTTTTAGAGCGCGTTATTTACAACTTTTTCGAGCTCTTTTTGATTGGAAATGCTTCAAGCAGTTTGGTGTTTTACCGCCTTGCATCTGTTGACAAGGAATTTTTTGTCAACGCTCTCCTGCAGTCTTTTACTAGAGACCACATGCTCATTAACCGAATTTTTGCGGTTGCTCAAGAAGGCAATGTTTTAGAAGAATTGCTTTCTGTCAAACGCCCTGAGCTGGGTCTAGAAATTGCCGCTGTTGCTGATAAGCACAACTTACTATCCTTTGGTGTGTACTTGAAAGAAAACTCCAAATTGAATGCTGTCGAGTTCGTGCGCACTCTATTGGACTTCCTTGAGTCCAAGGCTACTCACGAGTATCAGCAAAATCAAGCCACGAATGCTCCTCCTGGTCTCAATCTCAGATCAGTGGCTGCTGCTCTTCAATTCCTTAATGCGGTTGACATCCCACCCGACAGAGTGGAGCAGTTCAAGGCAATCCAAATCCAGTGCCTTCAGTCTTACCCCAGACTTATCAACTATGGTCAAGGTTATGATTTAGCCATCTTGTCTCATACTGATTCCAACTCGTTCTCTATTGAAGTAGAGCGCAAAATGAAGGCATACTATCAGCAAATGTATGAGCAGCAAATCGAGATTCGTGACATCATCACTATGCTCCAACGTCTCAAGCAGTCATCTGATCCCCATGATCAAGATGTTTTCGCATGCATGGTTCATTCTCTGTTTGATGAGTACCGCTTTTTCCCTGAGTACCCCCTCAATGCTCTTGCCACTACAGCTGTTCTCTTTGGTTCTCTCGTTTACTTCCAGCTCATTGACGGAATGCCTTTGTCGATTGCTTTACGTTTTATTTTAGACTCTCTCCGCCAGCCTGCGGATTCCAACATGTTCAAGTTTGGTTTGCAGGCACTTTTTGAATTTAGAGAGAGGTTGCCTGAGTTTCCAAAGTACTGTCACATTCTGCTGGAGATTCCTGGTCTTGCTGTTCACCAGCAATTCTTCCAACAAATTAGAGAGATTGTTGGTAGTATTGATGGTGCCCAGAACAAGCCAATCTTTTCTTCTATTAGCGATGAAATGGTTCTCCCTGACGAGTCTCTTCAAGAAGACCCCAAGGAAGCTATCAGGGACAAGGTGCTTTTCATTGTCAATAACATGGCTAGCAACAATGTTCAAGGAAAGACTAAGGAATTGGCATCAATTTTGGATAAAAAGTACTACCGATGGTTTGCGGCTTATATTGTCGGCCAGCGCGCCAAGCTTGAACCTAACAATCACTCCTTGTACATCAACATGCTCCAGATTATTGGCAGCAAGAACTTGGAGCTCTACTTTATCAAGGTCACGTACTTCCAAATTTCCAAGCTCATCAACAACCCCGACACTCCCAATGCACCAGACAAACGCAACTTGTTAAAGAATTTGGGCCAATGGCTTGGATCTTTACTCCTTGCTCGTAACCGCCCCATTTTGCATAAGAACATTGCATTTAAGAAACTTCTTTGTGAAGGTTTTGACTCTCAAACTTTGGTTTGCGTTTTGCCTTTTGTTTGCAAGATCTTGGAAAAGTCCGTGTCTTCGGCTGTGTTCAAGCCCCCTAATCCATGGCTTATGGGTATTTTGAAAGTCATTGTTGAGCTCTACCAATTTGCTGATCTCAAATTGAACTTGAAATTCGAAGTTGAAGTTTTGTGCAATGCACTCAACATTACTTTGGAAGACATTGAGCCTTCTGTGATTATTAGAAATCACCTTGCACAAGATGACATTGACAGTAGCCAGTCTGTTGCACTCAACAATGAAATGCATCGACTCACTATTCAAGAGCCCGCTGCACCTCCTCCTCAACTTACACCCAACTTCTCTCAACAGCAACAACAACAGCAACAGCAGCAACAGCAGCAACAGCAGCAACAGCAGCAACAGCAGCAACAGCAACAACAGCAGCAACAACAGCAACAACAACAACAGCAACAACAACAACAGCAGCAGCCACCTGCTCGCCAAGTTCAGCCACAACAGATCCCAAGCAGTTTGCCTAACCCTGTTCAACAACAGACTGCTCCTACTCAATTTAATGAAGCCGCCTACATTGAGCTTGTGAACCACATAGCGTTGGCAGGTGGATCTGTCTTTGTTGTCCATCCTGCTCTCAAGCGACAGTTCCTCATGGCTATCGAAAAAGCCTTGCAGGAAGTTTTGCAGCCCGTTGTCGAACGCTCTGTCACAATTGCGAGTTTCTCTGCTAGTTCATTGGTCTTGAAGGACTTTGCTCTGGAAGCTGATGAGCAAAAGGTTAGAGCTGCTGCTCAGAATGTCGTCAAGAGTCTTGCTGGCAACATTGCTGTGGCCACCGCTAAGGACTTGCTTCGCGACTCTTTGAATGCGAACTTGCGAGCTGCTCTTGTAGCTCAAGGCTACACTGAAACCACCATGCCTACTGATCAAATCACCATTGCCGTCAACGACAATGTTGACATTCTGTCCAACATTGTGGAAAGTGCCGCGGTTGATAGATCCATTGTTCAAATTGAGGAAGTCTTGCAGCCTGCTTATTTGAACCGCAAGAGCTACTTTGAGTCCGGTACTTCTCAGCCTTTTGCTGACCAAGTGTCTAACTATGCTTTGCAGCTTCCTGAGCCCTTTAGATTGAAGATTGGAGGTCCTGACGCTCAGCAACTTGCTATCTACGAAGAATTTGGCAAGAAGGCTACGCCTTACGATGCGGAAACTGCTGCTGCTCAGCAATTTCAACAGCCTCTTGATGGCCAAGGAATTGAGAACAACTTTGATATTGCTGAAGGCTCCCCTCACATCTTGGAACAGGCTTTGTCTCAGATCCAAGGAGCAGTGGAAAGTATCCCCAAATTGTGTGAAGAGGTCTCAGAGACGTCTTTGAAGGAGCTGAACGGCGAGCACCGTATTACAGTCCTTATTGCACAAATCTTGACTGTTGTTGATAGACACGCTCTCCGTGAGCAGCTTATTGCCCGCACTGCTCAAATCACAATGACTTCATTGTTTTCCAGCGAAAATGATCTTTCCCGGGAAGTTCTCAGTTATTTGTTAGAACAGCTTTGCAGTCTGTCGAGCAACACCAACAAGGAGATCACTTTCTGGCTTTTGTTCTCTGAGGACAAGAGAAAATTTAACTCGGCAGTCACTGTTGCTATTCTCAAAACTGGTCTCATCTCTTGCAATGACCTTGATGTCAGCTTGTCCAAGCAAATCCAAGGTAAGGTCGAGGCTGTGATCCCTTTTGCTGTCGAAGTTGTTACCAAGGCTGTTCTTAGCGCTGATCCCTGTGCGTTACGTGCTGATTTCGTTGCAACTCTTGAGGCTTTGGAAGAAGTTAGCAAAGAAGATGAGGAAAACACTAGTGTTACTGAGTTGATGACCTCCTTGAGCAAGAACCAATCTCTTGAACTTTCCACGACTAATGGCCCCTCTTCACAAACTCTTGCAAAGCAAATGCAGTTCATTTTTGCTGAGTGGATTTGTCTTACCCAGCACCCTGCGCGCAATGAACGCAGATTTGCAAGCTTTGTGTACCAGCTTTCAAAGCATGAAATTCTCACCACGCCCGAGTATGCCATTACTTTCATTCGATTGTCCTTTGAGTTTGCCATCAGCTGCTACAGTAGAGAGGCTCCTCAAGGAAGCCGACCTACATCGGAGGAGCCTTTTGTGGCTCTTGATGCTTTGGCGAAATTGATATGTGCCATCATTGTCTCTTCCAAGGGCACCGACAAGAAGTCTCGTTTGGCATATGCTCACCGCCTTTTGTATGTCATTTCACTTGTTCTTGTTGATCACCATGAACAACAGCAGGAGAATTTCAATGAGCAGCCTTACTTTAGATTTTTCTCGTCGTTCTTTTACGAATTGAACCAAGTTGAAAAGGAAGAGCCTGATTTCTCCAACGAGCTATATATTCTCATTGCTGAAATTTTCAAGACTATGCAGCCTTTTGCTTTGCCAGCATTCTGCTTTTCTTGGATGTCCTTGATTTCTCACCGCTACTACTTGCCCAAGCTCATCTCTATGCCGGCAAAGCGAGGTTGGTCACACATTGTTGATTTTTTGTGTGAACTTCTTGTATTTGAGGGTCATTACATTCAAGGCAAGGATTTCCCCAAGGCTGTGTCTGTCATGTACCAGGGAACTTCGCGAATCTTTTTGGCTTTGCTCTATGACTGCCCACAAATGTTCATTGAGTACCATTACGTGTTGTGCAAGCACATGCCGTCCAGCTTTGTTCAGATCCGCAATTTGGTTTTGAGCGCATTCCCTGACAAAATGGAGCTTCCTGACCCATTGACTCAGGGTCTGAAGGTTGACCGTCTTCCTGAGATTAAGGAAATCCCCATCTACGCTACTGATCCCACAGATGATATGGCTCGACTGGGGCTCAGGAAGTTGGTTGACTCCTATGTCAAGTCGCCCTCACCTGCTCTTCTCAAGGGTATTGCAAGTGGCTTTTCGCTTGCTGAACCTAAGCAAGAATCTGGTCTAGGTTTTGACATGACTACTCAGGATGCAGCTGCCTTCAACTCATTTGTCTTTTACGTTGGTATCAAGGCTGTTGCCAATGACAAGGACAAGACCTCTGCAGGCACTGAGGAAGAGTCTTCAGCCCAGTTCAACCGCGACTCTCCTTACTTGGCGTTGTTGAGCCAGCTGCTTCTTGAGCTGAATCCCGAGGGCAGATACTTTTTGTGCGGAGCCATGGCTAACCAGCTTCGCTACCCCAACCGCCACACTCATTTCTACAGTTGCGTCATTCTTTCGCTCTTTGGCAACTACGGCACCAGTACTTTGGGTTCTCAAAAGATTGATATTCTTCATGTGATCACCCGTGTGCTGTTGGAGCGTATCATTTGCAACCGTCCTCACCCATGGGGATTGATGATTACCTTCACCGAGTTGCTCAAGAATGCCAATTACAAGTTCTGGGAGTTGCACTTCACCAAGAGCAACCCTGAGATGGAGCGAATGTTTGGCTCTCTGTACGACCACATCAGCAATGGCACTAGCTCCTCTGCCAATCCCAACAGTGTTGCTGCTAATAATACTACTGGCAATCCTGCCGCCTCCACACCTTCCTCCTCCTCCTCCTCCAGCAACAAAAATAACAAGCCAGCTTCCTCCTCTGGCAAATGAACGCCATTGCAAAGCTGGTCTACGCAATTGAATACATTGCGATG
>JAJMHN010000160.1:0-42165 GCA_030566025.1 Geotrichum cucujoidarum
GGGACACCGCGGGGCGGCGCGCCGGGGCGAGGGCGTGGGCGCGGAAACAGCAAGGCTGCGTCGCAGTCACCGCGGCTGGCGAATAACCAAGGTGCAGGCGCAGGTGGTGGAGTCTCGGGCAAGTCGCTGCCAGGCGGCGGGGGGCAGAAAACGGGCGGCAAGACGCTGCCTGGTGGCGGCCACCGGTAGAGCACGGACCAAAATCAAGGCTAACGGAAGTACCTATGCACGCCTTGGTCTGGGTCTGTCATGGCCTCTTTATTTATATTTTTATATAAAACTAGAAACGGTTGATTGTAATGCAGTGAGATTTATTTATTGATAATGTAGAAAATGCAATGAAGTTGGTTATATGTATGTACAAGGGCAAAGGTCCTATCTTCTGGTCAATCGTCAAAGTTCCTTCGTCGAGACTGTTTCTTGTCTCCCCGTTTCTGTTTCGCCTTGAGCCGTTTTTCATTTGTCGCCTTTTTGATCTTGACCCACTTCTCCGTGTTCTCTGGCTCTGGCTCCGGCGCAAAGTATACTGCTTGCTTGATGCCGGCAACGAGCTTTTCATAGCAGTCCCTCAAGTTGGTCGCACGGCTCCGTGAGCGGTCGCTTTGGATCACGAGGTTGCCGCTGCCGCTCGTGGTATAAGGAAACGTCGACTGGGGTCCCGTGAGCTGAGCCAGCACAGGCGCCGGGATCCAGTGCGCATGCCGCCAAACGGAGGCCGGCAGCTTGACGGTAGCCTTAGTCTCGACCTTGTTGACGTTCTGCCCGCCGGGGCCCGAGCTGCGCGCGTACGAAATGTCAAAGTACCCGTCCGGCGGCAGCTTGGTCTCGTTGAGCGCCGCTAGCCACACCCGCGCGCTCGCAATCTCCTCGGGGGTGAATTTTCCGTCGTCGTTGTTGCCGCTGCTGCTACTGCGGGAGTGGAAACGGGTCAGGGCTTGCATGCGCATGGCGAGGATGGCGTCTTGCCGGGCTGGGCTCATGCTGCTGCTGAAGATGATGCGCGACCGCAGCGCGGCCAGCGTTGGAACTCTGCTCATTCTTGTGCACGGTCCTTGCTGTGTAGTCTCTGTGCTCGGGCTCCGCGTCCTGGTCGGTGCTCGTCGGCGCGCGTCATTGATTTTTCCCATGTACCTACATTGTCACGTGACGTATGATATAATGCCCGGATATGATTGCTCAGTCTGCTCTTCCCTTTCTCTCCACACTTTTCCTTCTTCTTCCTCTTCTTTTTTCCGCAGTTTCCAACTCTTCCATCAATTGCAATTCCATTCCCGGTACCTACAAAAATGATCAGACCCGCTCTTGTTTCCGCCTCCCGCCAGTTCTCCCGTGGTTTTAGAAGCTTCGCGCCCGCCTACGTCAAGGCTGGCGATGCTGTACCCAGCATTGACATCAACGAGGGCTCTCCCGGCAACTCCGTCAACCTCGCCAACGAGACCGCCAACGTAAGTTCTGCTTCTTTTTCATGTTCTAATGCAATTGCAAGACCGAGTATGCTAACCCATTGACCAGGGCAAGTACCTCATTGTCGGTGTCCCAGGTGCCTTTTCCCCTGCTTGCACTGCGTCTCACGCCCCCGGCTACATCAAGGCCCTTACCGAGCTCCAGGACAAGGGCGTCAGCCAAGTCTTTGTCGTCGCCGTCAACGACGCCTTCGTCACCAAGGCCTGGGCCGACTCCCTGAACGCCCCCGCCGACGTCCGCTTCATTGCCGACCCCGCTGGCGAGTTCTCCAAGAAGTTTGACACCCTCGTCCCTGATGCCGCCAAGTTCTTTGGCAACGCCAGAACCGGCCGCTACGCTGCTCTCGTCGAGAACGGTGTCGTCACCAAGGAGTTTGTCGAGCCCGACAACTTTGGCGTCAACGTCTCTGACGTCGAGAGCGTCCTCAAGCACCTCTAAGCGCGAGCATAGACGACCAGAAACATATATAGCTATTTAAACAAAGTCAATTGCTTTTAAAAAAGACGCGGACCTGTCCTCGCTTGTACCCCGGAAATTCTCGCGTAGGCGAGGGAAGAATTGAGTTTATCACGTGACAAGACGCGCGGACGGCTCGTAAATTTCCCACCACCGAGAAGACCACGCCAGTGCACAAGACAAGACCAAGGACTATGACTACAGCTCAACCGCAGCAGCAACAGCAGCAACAGCGCCGCAGCAAAAACAAGCGGGCGGCGTCAGGCAATAACAAGAACGCCAACAACAATTCTAACAACAACAACAACAACAATAACAACGGCGGCTACGGCAATGCGCCGAGCGCGGTGATTGATGAGGCCAGCAAGCAAGCATACAACTACGGCGTCGTGAGCATGCATGACCCCAAACTTGCCCAGATCTTTGCCACAAGTAGCATTTGCAACGTGTACAAGTACAATGTGGACCAGGATGAGTGGGAGAAGCTAGACTGCCAGGGCACGCTGTTTGTCTACTCGCGGCGGCAGGACGTGCAAAGCGGCAACGCTGAGGCAGATAATGGCGGCGGCGAGAGCGGGAGCGGCAAGAGCAAGCGTAGGAAGAAGCAGAAGAACAATGCCAACATCACAGCTACGCCAGCGACGACGACGGCGTCAGCGACTGACAGCGAAGCCCAAGCGGCCGAGCTCCTACAGGCAATACAAGGTGGTGGCAGCAGTACGGCTGCCCCTCAGGAACAACAGCAGCAGCAGCAGCAGCAGCCAGAACCCGAATCTGACCCCTACCCCTACGGGCTCATGGTCTTGAACCGCCTGTCACTTGAGAACTTTTCACTGGGGATCATGCCCCACTGCTTTGCCGAAAAGTACGACTTGCCCGAGATGGACTCCAAACTAGAGGAGCCCTTCATCATGGTCGAGGGCACAGACGGCGGCATGTACGGGCTGTGGGTGTTCCAGGAGAGCGACCGCGAGTACATTCAGCAGGTGATTGAGTTTTGTCTCAATGCAAAGTTTGAGCTGTAGAGACAGCGGCACTGGACGGAGGAATATTCATGTATTTATTATGTTTGATTAATGTATGCCATTGCAATTGAATTGGAAGACTGACTGCAGAGGACTATTGTGCAATCATGGGCATCAAGTCAATCAGCCAGGTTCAAGTTCTGGTATTTTGATAGCTCTAAGCGGTTCCAATTCCCACAAGGTTCCGTGGTGGTCCATAACTTGTAGCTACCAAGGACGGACTCCCGCAATAATATTTGCACGGCCTGTGACAATGCAGTGCTGAACTTGCAGTCGCACTTGCCGGTCCACAAGACGCGGTCTTGTCAAAGTTGCCAGTTTAAAGTTACTTTTCAGGGATCGATCCCCAATGTAGTGAACTTCCACGCCCCACTCAGGCTGCTCTCAGTTTGTGCAATCGAAGGCCCAACCTGTCAATTGCAAGCATTACAGTTGGATGCACCGGAAATAATAGACTATCAAGCATTTAGCCAATCAAATTATTCAAACGGTGTTGTTCCTAGGTAGGAAATGGAGAGTATGTAGTGTATCGATATCGTAAGGGTCCACAAAGCCTTGAAAATTAATTGCAAAATGAATAAAAAAGAAAACAATCAACAGAAACAAAATACCATAATGACGTGAAAGAGAAGAAGTAAAAAAAGAAAAGAAATAAAATATTAGGCAAACGGCTAATGCTGGCCGTTGACACTGCTGCCGTCCTCGCTGCTCTCGGAAACGTCCTGGTCTTCAGTGCCGGCAGAAAAGGTGCGCAGGTTCTGGGCTGCGTCCTTCAGCAAGCTTGCCGCTTGCACCTGCGCGTCGGCCTGGATCTTTGTCATGCGCTCCATGGACGCAATGAGTATCCGGTTCATATCGCCGTCCTGGTCCATCTTTTTGTGCAGGTACTCAATCAAGAGCTCCTGTGGAGATTTTTCGTTATTCATGCGCGAGGCGGCCTTGTCTAACCGCGCCAACTGGTCGTACAGCGACGTCCTGATAATAGAAGCCATGCCCTCGTGTGTGCTGGGCGCCTCGGGGGACTGGTTGTGGAATGACGGGGTGCTGCCGCTGGGGTTGATGAGGTCCGGACCCAAGTCTGGGTGGGGTGTAGAGAGAAACGGGTTGGACTGGACTGACATGGGTGTTTGGCTCTTCCAATTCGAGGGACTTTGAATGTCTGTACTGTGCAATTGACCGGATCTTAGCTGCAAGTCTGCTGGAGCTAATGATCTTTTCACTTTGCTAGCTTTCGATCCGCTAGGGCCTGTACATTGTTAGCCATGCAGTAGGACAACCCTGTGCGTACTTACCTGGAGTAACTGGATTAATGTCATGTTCGTAGTATATGCTATCCATGTGTGAGTGCCGCCTCCTCCGCTTCTTCTTTGCCAGGTCTATTGCATCGTCTTGCAAAGCGAGGTTAGTATGATCAGTAACTCTGCTCGGTAAAATAGAATCTAACCCACCTCCAGATCGTCTGAAAGCCGCGCGCATGTTGCATATCTTGCCAAAGAGCCGTTTCGGCGTGACTTCGTCGTCGTTTTGAAACACGTCGCGCTTGATCAGGTAGCACTTTTCGAGGCTCGGAGCCGTCGCGTAGTCGACGTGCGCCTGGAGGTATTTGGAGAGTACCTCCATCTGCGACTCCTTCCAGTGGATGTACTTTTTCCCGCCATAGCGGCCGGGCGTGCCACCGTTCGCTGCCGCCGGCATTTCTCTGAGTATGTAGCCAGGATATGACCTTGTTTGAAAAGAATGAAAAGAAGGTGAAACAGGAATCAATTAATGACGCGGAAAGACTGAGAAAAAAAAAAAAAATAAAACGAAATTAAAGATTCGGAGACTAAAGGACTGGATTTGACTGGCCTTATAAAACTGCGTACCAGAACGGTTGGCAGTGCTCAATCGAGAAGCTTCTGGTTTGACAGATCCGGGCACGCGAACCAGGCAAATGCAAAGAAGGAACGGCGCAGTCCAGTTCTGGTGCACGTCGGTGGATTCAGCTGGAGTGAGTGGAAACTCCCGTTCCCAAAAGAAATAAGATTGATAAAATAAAATTCAAAAAAAATGAACTGCACCAGCACCAAACCAACAATGTCAGTTACTGTAAGTTCACCGGCAGCCTTCTAGTGGTGCGTCGTTTCCAGTGCTGGCTAACCGCAGTGAACAGCTCCATACAGATGTGGGCGATATCAAGATAGAGGTCTTTTGCGAGTCGGTGCCCAAGACGGCAGAGGTGAGTTTGGTGGTCGATTGAAACAGAACGCGTGCGCGTGCTAACCAGCCAATGCTACAGAACTTCCTGGCGCACTGTGCGCAAGGCACGTACGACAATACGAAAATACACAGAAACATCAAGGGCTTCATGACGCAGATGGGCGATCCGACGGGCACGGGGAAAGGCGGCGAGTCCATCTGGGGTGGGAAGTTCGAAGACGAGATCAAGCCGGCCCTGCGACATACAACTCGAGTAAGTGCCTTAATTTTACGGCTACAAGGCTCAAGAGCTAACGCCTCCTTCAGGGTATAGTTTCCATGGCCAACTCGGGTCCCGATACGAACGGCAGTCAGTTTTTCATTGTGAGTATCTACGGATCTTGCTAGGCTTTTTACAGACCCTTCTCTAACCCGCAACGCTAGACATACGGCAAGCAGATCAGTTTAGACGGCATATACACCGTGTTTGGACGGGTGATAGCCGGAGCAGACACGACGCTGAATGCCCTAGAAGAAAAGGAAGTGGACAAGAAGCACCGGCCCAAGGAGCCAATATACATCAAGTCTGTGACGATTCACGCCAACCCTCTGGCTTGATAAATAAAAAGAGTATATTATGTACAAAACAAGGCAAGAGGCATATCAATCGATAGAAAGGTAAGAGAAAGTCGTTTGGAAGGGCTTATTTGGCGAACACGGGAGGCTTCTTTTCAGGTATCTTTCGCTTTTTGCTCTCTTCAAACAGAACATGTCGTTTTGCTAGATGGTTAGCACACAAAATTGTAAAAAAAAAGCCTGAAAATAGCATACCAACAGGATCGTAGCGGACTTGTGTGACGAGAGGTGAGGTTCGTGGACGTTGGACGTAGCGAATGAAACCGGTCTTAGCGGTGGACACCAGCTTGATCAGGGTGTGTCTTGCTTTTGCTTCTACAAACAGCTGTTAGTGACTTGCACACTCAAACGCAGGTATCTTTTTTGCACGTACTGGCCATCTTGCTGCGGTGTTAGTGGTGTGTTGGAGGAGTTGTCTGGCTTCGTCGTCGACGGTGTCAAAAGTTGTGCGCAGTGAAAAAGTTCGATTTCAAGCGACCGCACCAACCAAAAACTTGTATATGCCAGGGCTAGGGTACACAGTCCGCACCGAATATACCAAGTGTTCATGTCTCGGCGATTTTGCCCTTTCTTTGCCAAACAGTTGAGAATGGACAAGAGCGTTGCAAAGTCGTTTCTGGACGCCAAGTTCTCGTCGGTAGACGCGTTTTTGTCGTCCCTGGACTCGGTGACCTCAGACCTTAAAACCGACACCACCAATGCCAATCTGAAGGTAAGCCCCCAAGCCAAACCCCGGATCAAACACCATATGCTAACATTGAGGGACACAGCTAGTAGAAATTCGGCAAGAAAACTTGGACAGGCGGCAAAGTGTTGTCAATGAACTAAAGTCAAAGCTTCAAGATTGGACGAGCGACTTGGAGATCTTTGACAAGACCGAGCAAATGACCCAAGATTTTGACAGGCTGTTGAATCAGGTCAAGGTGCAATTTCCAGTAGAAACACGACTGTTCAACGATCTTCAACACGAGTTTGACAAGATTTTACGACTGATCGAAAGCAGGTCATGTCTAAAGATTGCCAAGGAAGTGAAAGACGGAGCTGCCACAATTGAATCGCTGTTGCCTGGCGATTTCGACGCAGCGTTGGCCTACCTGACAGCATTACTTCCCCAGGAGGCCCTTCTCATCCAATTCAAAAACTCCACCACAATGGCCATTCGAAATGTCGCACTCAAGACTATCCAATACTTTCAAATCAACATTCGTGGGAAACTTCAAAAGCATTTAGACACGACACTCGAAAAGTTCTTTGAGACATCTGGATGGCCCAACTCGACAATTGCCCCGGCACATTATGACCAGTTTATCGAAATCTTTGTCAAATACCTCAATGTAGAGAACGCTGGCGGTAACAACAAAAAGGTGTCTTCCTCAAGCATACCACAACCACTACGGGCGTTCCAAGCACTACTGGCGCCTATCGACCTCAGATTCCAGTACCACTTCGAAGGCAGCACTGCTACAAACAAACCCGACAAGCCAGAATGGGCATTCCATCACTTCATCAACATCATTGACACACATTCTGACTTTTTGACTGGCCCTGTTTCAAAAGCTCTGGCTCAAAGTGCAAATTTTTCAGATCGCAATGGAGTGTATGAATTCATCGTTGCATTTCTTCCGTCAGTGCGACGCAAAATGTTTGCTCTTTTCTCAGAAGTGGCCGACTCACCTCAGCTCTTGTCTCATTTGGTCTACGAGACGGTCATGTTTGACAACGCCCTCAAGGAGAAGTACTACTTCTTGCCATATGGCTACCGAAGATGGCAAGGAATTAGTGGTGACTTGCTGTCGAATGCTGACTGGTTCCAGCAATGGCTCAATATTGAAAGCGAAAGTGCCATGGAGCGGTACCAAGAGATCCTGGATAACCCCGATGCATTTGAGCTTGATTTTGACTCGGTTGGCTCCAGCGAGACTAAACCCACAGAATCCGCAATCAATCTCAAGGACCTGCTCGAAACCATTACCGAGCACTATGCATCTCTCTCGAGTACGAAATTTAGACTACGATATTTTTCGGCCATTCAGCTCGACCTCTTGGATAAATACTACGACAGGTTGAAGGAGAGTATTGAAGCGTTTGAAAACATGTCTTCTTCTTTTACTCGAGCAGTCGGCGGTGTCTCTGCCGAAAATTTGAAAATGATTACAGGCATGAATGGTTTGGAAAGACTGTGCCGCATCTTTGGAAGTTTGAGCTACATTTCATCGTGCCTGGAACAATGGGGCGATGAAGAAGTAAGTTTATTAAACGTTTGGACTTTGATTCAAGTATACTAACTCTTTTTTTTTTTTTTTTTTTTTTTTTTTTTTTTTTAGTTTTTCCTGGTTTTATGGGAAGAAATCACTAGCTTGTCTTCTCAAAAGCAGAAACTCGAGAACCCGACTAAGGAAGCGATTGCTAATGTGACGCATTCTTCACAACTTGAAATGCAATCTGAGGGTACGGTCTTTGACGAGACCATTTCAAGTTATAAGACACTTCTTTCACGTGTTGAGCATACAATGGTCGGTCTGCTCAAACGCGAACTACAGCATGTCATGAAAGACTATTTTAAAAAGTTTGTATTACGTCTATTCTTTTACTCCGCATCTGCTAACATTATAGAAACGATTGGGCTGATATTATAGAGCCTAGTGCTGAGAACGAGCCCGTTGGTCTCTCTCGCCAACTCAGCAAACCAATCAAGTCCATCAACACACTGCTATCATTCCTTCATAGATTTTTTGCTCCCATTGACTATGTTCGTGTTGTCAGACTGTTTGCAAAGGATTTGGAAAAATACTACTGGAATTACATCATTACTGCCACGCAATTTTCATACTCGGGAGGCATACAGCTACAAAAGGATATCAGCGAACTTTGGACTGCATTTAGGCTACCCTCTGAGGTGTCTTTCCGAAGGTAAGTCCTTCCCCCGATTTTGTAAAAATTCGACCCGTTACTAACATGCCACTTAGATTGCACCAAATGTCCACAGTGCTTGCGCTTCCAGTGGCAAGCTATGAAGGCAGCACGATTTCCCTGTCTGATATACAGAATGGAATCCAGTCGACTCGCAAGCTCAGTGCCATCAAAAAACAACTGGAGCTGAATGACTTGACCGACAACGAAGTCGCGGAACTTGTTCAGCGCCGTGCTGACAAGGTGTAAACAATCCAGTTTCTCTCGATTTTGTAACTAATCTAATGAACTGTCAGCTTGTTTGTTAATTTATTTTTATTTGAACAGAAGAAAAAAAAGTTCGTTTCATCGTCAAAATTGTCATTCTAAAAAAAAAAAAATAAGTACATCTGGTTTATTCATTCTATGCCAGTTGCTTTGCAAGTCGCTCTTCCACCGAGTCACCATTCAGCGGCCCGTACATGTCAAAGTCGTCTTCAACAGGGGGCACTGGCGTTGCGCCAGACTGCCTGTACTCGGAGGCCCTTTCGTAGTCTTCAAAACCCACGGCGTTGTCGGCATCAGTGAACGGCATTGCTCGGTGGGCATCATAGCTTGTTGGGTCGTTTGTAGAAATTCCTGCATAATTATTGCCATCGCCCGTTGTAGACACTCCGTTGAAGTTGAAGTTGCCAATTTCTCTCAGGTTGTCAAACATGTTGCCCATGGTGAAAATGATTCCCTCGTCTTCACTGTCGTCATTGTCCCTTGCCAAATGCGACTCCCATGCTTGTGTATTATCTGATGCAGATGAATCAGTGCGGCTTTCTCTGCTGGTGTTATGGACATCTAGGTCCGTGGGACTTGTAGGCGAGCCTGGAAGTTCTGCCAGGGTTTCCTCATGAGAAGCCGCACTAGAGGAATTAGTTTTATCAGCTTTAGTATCGTCTTCATCATCAGCTTCACTCTTTTCTTGCTCTGCTTTTTGCTGCTCAAATCTGCTTCTTGCAATGTCAAGATACGAGTAATGCAGTGACGACTTTGCGGTACCAACGCCAATACTGGGCCGCTCGAGAGTAGCAACACTAGATGTGCTGCTAGTTACCGAGGCTGATTCGGAGCTGAAATGGTTCTTGACAAGGTGGTCAATAACAGGCCATCCATATGCGTTGGCGAACCTTCTGCGCACAATGATGTTGTTGTGGGCATCAGGCTCCAGACGAACAAGAACCTTTCGCCAAGTCATTCCTCGATGCCAGTCCCGCGCTATTGCTTCCTCAAGTTTTGACTTTTCGACTAGCTCGTTCTTGTTCTTACTGAAAAACGAACTTGACTTTTTGAACCGAGGCGGAGGGAGATCATAGTCATGGTAGATGCGGTCGTGGAAAATGGCTGGCGGTCGAGATTCAGGATCAAGAATAAAAGATTGAGACGGTAGTGGCGGTAGCAACACACTCACGCCGGACTCGAAAACTGAGGTCTTTTTTGGCACAAATACAACTCTGCCAGACTCAGTTGTGTAAGACTTTGTATTCTTAAAGTGTACTGGAGAATGTTCAGTGTTTGAAGTAGGTAAAGATTCTGCTTTCTCAACTTTCTGTGCAACAGGAGAATGGGCATCATCTTCAATATCGTCTGGAGAAGCAGCTAGCGTTTGGCTTCGGGTATAAATTTTTGGTGGTTTGTTAGACTTGTTGGCGCCTGCCATTGGAGCAAAATAGGAAAACACCTGCTGCACGGGCTGGGTGACAGAGTGCGAAAATGTCTCGAAAAACGTTTTCTCGCGCGTGTGGGAACGGGCATCCGACGAAACATTGTTCATTTCTAAAGGTGTCGATTCTGATGCGTCTGCTTCGGGGATCTCTCCAATTTGACTATGCTGTCTCTCCAAGTGGTTCTCTTGGTCTTCAGAGTCGCTTTTGTGACTGCCAAGCTCCTCAGGTAATGGGTTTGTGACTGCTTCCTTAGGAGGTCCGTTGTCTGTTGCCTCTTGTGGAGCTTTTCCAGTGTCCTCTCCTCGTTTGGCCTGCTCCAATTTGTCAAGACCTTGCCAATCCAAGTATAATAGCGCTGAAGTTCGTATTGGAACAATGCCGTCGTTAACGGCGTTTGCGTAAAGAGTTCTTTTCTTGAACTGCACAAGGATTTTGTGTGTAGGGCCGGTGGGTAAAATTTGCAGCAATGGCTTCGAGGGCTTTCCTGGCATCGTTGGCTTTTTTGTAAGACCCATGTCTTGCCCGGACTTGCCGACAAATCCAATATCCAAAGCAAACTTGATGTAACTTGGGTTCTCGTTTGATATACCAAGAAGAGGCGAAGCTAGACAGACGAAGTTGGCGGGCTCTATCCGCTCAAAAAAATCAGGATAATGTGCAGCAATGTAAGCAATAGTATAAGACTGGACGAGACCGCCGAGTGAATGACCAATAAAGGAGATTTTTTTCACTGGGGGCATGTTGCCTGGATCGGCTGGTGCAAGTTCGTGCACAATGTATTCAGCCAGTCGTTTACCCAGATACTTGACACCTTTTTCTGTTTTTCGAACGTTGCCAAAATAACCTCTCACAATGATGTTTTCCCCAGAAGCCTTTGCTGCCTTATCAATTGCCTCTTTAACGTAAAGCATATCAGCTCCTGTGTTGGAATGCAGTCCATGTGTTATGACTACTAGATGTAGAGGTGAATCGAACCTGGGTATTGGCGAATTCCATATGTCAAGCGTATCGTACCGACTAACTTGAATTGCTGATGTCTGAATCGCCTCCTTGTGATGATGGTGATCTCTACTTGAAGAGAGAGCTTCTTTCGATGTACCGACACTCAATACAAACTGAACTTGAGCCGTATTTGAGAAAATGATCTGAGATACAACGTCCACAATCCAGGTGTATTGCTTTTTGTTCTTGTTCATGAACAGCTCGGCATAGAATGACTGTCCAGCTTTTAATTGCGGCTCGTACATGGGCTGGTCGGCAGTTGAGTACACTTTGCTGTTTAAATCGTAGTTTTCAGGTCTGACGTCGACGTAGAGGATAAAGGGGCCACCTAGAAAAGCTGCTCTTAGTGCCACACTCTCATGGTTCTTGACTTTCAACCACAGTGACTTCTCAGAGCTGGTTTCAGTCGAAGCTGTTTCCGGAGGCGTGTAAGTGACTTTATAGCGGTATAATTGGCCTACTCCCAGAGCAGCTTTGTTTAGATAAAGCACTTCTGTAGTGCCTTTCCCAACTGAGGATGCGCTATCTGACTGTTTCCTTCGAGAAGGGCTGTTAGGTTTGTTGGAGAAGTCTTCTTGAGGGTCGTGTTCCTGTGGTTCTGACTGGGCGTCTGACTCGTTCGATGAAGGTAGAGAGGCGTACCGTGAAGACTGCCCAAATGGATTCGAGAAAGAAGGGAACTGCATGGCGCTTACTGGACAGGGTGCGATCTGGATTCAGGGTCTTGATTTCTTGCGCGTTGAACTGGAGGCAAAAGAGGTATAAAAGGGCCAAAAATATATCACAGATGGGTTCAAAAAATGTACATTTTAAGCAGACGTAACTGAGTCTTTTGAATAACCGCAGACTAGTAAAAAAAAAAAAAAATCAAGCAAAAGCGCTGGTAGCTGGAGGTAAGAAGGGTGTAGGTTTCGACAAGTCCCCCACTCAGTTGTTCTGTTCCTTTTGTTTAAAATTACTGGAAGGAGGGATCTGGAGAGACAAAGTCAAGCTGGGTGTGGGCGGGCTGACTCAGCACCATAGTTGAGGCCTAAGGAAAGCCAAGTCCTTGATCATGAAAGGTGATACTTCACCAAACGAGCTCTCGTAGGTTGAAAGCGTCTGCTGCAATACCGTAGGTAGTGGTGTGTAATAAATAATCTGTGGTGCAATACGCTGCTCTGTCTGTTACGAGCACTCTCATTATGCTGCTCGAGTTGAAAGCGTTGGCCAAAAACTACCTTGAATATTAACTACAAATTAGAGCTAAAATCTGCCCGAGACAAGGAGCATACAGCCTATATTTTACACAATAAGTAGGCATGTAACTCTCGTGTAATCAGCTTATAGTAGTTTGCCTCGTGGTACTTCAAATGGCATTGTGAGCAACCATAGTTCTGATATAGCATTCTAATTTTGTCTCTATCGTATAAAGGTTACATGAATAAATAGGCAAATAAATAATAAGTAGGTACATAAGTAAAATCGTGACATCGTAAAAAAGGCGCCTCTACTTCATAGTGACTTTGCCCACGCCTTCAGTTATCTCGTCTACAAGCTCTTGCGGGAGATACTTCTTGGCCAGCGTGAACGTGCTACTAACATTTGGAATCGCGCGTTGCCGTTGCATTAACTGTAAAACATCGGTAAAATCAATTGTTTTCCGTTTACCGTGTTTTGCATAGGCGGCAAGGTCAGTACTGGCTTGTTGGAAAAATTCTTCGGAGGCGTCCAAGATCGCTTCGAGAGCGGCTGGATTAAGTTTGTGGTTAGTCATTGAAGCGGCCAAGTCTTTGATGATACGGCCGGGTATTGTGGGACGGGGGCGAGGAGCCCTTTCAGTGACCGGCATAATAGTAGGCATATGCGGGCGCACAGATGGTTCTTCATTATCCTCGAGACCAGATGATAGAATGTTATTAGCATGTGGGTCAAAGTCAGACGTGGGTTCAATAGGACCCAATTCTGCCGTATCGTCAATAAGATTCGAGTAGACCTCGTAGTCTTCTTCAGTTGCAAGATTAGGCTCATCGGGAGCAGAATTTGGGGGTTGGGGAGTTGCTTCTAAACCCTCGTTGATATCTTGTTCTGGTTCGCCGTTTGCTTGTGATTCATCAAAGCCATTACCCTCAGCAACAGTGAACTGGGGAGCATCGTCTGGTACCTGCGACACGTCTTGCCTGTTCTCATCACTGACTTCAATCACAAAAGGGTTGTTTTCATTTCGCTTGATTTCTTCAAAGTCTAGATGTGGAAATAGCCTCCCAACCCCCTCGTCTTCTTCGCTGTCTTGTTGTGTAAGATTGAATTCCGGAAAAAGTTCACTCAATCGCGTAGAGTCACCCAGACTTAGACGCTCGTTCATGTTGTTTCTCGGCATTTCGATATCAAACTGGCTTGTATTTAACGACCTGTTGAAAGACTGGTTTAAAGCACCGGGTGAAAATGTTCCAGAACGAATGACAAACTTGGCACTCGATTTTTGACTTCCTGGCGTTCTAT
This sequence comes from Geotrichum cucujoidarum, assembly GCA_030566025.1. Lineage (NCBI taxonomy): Eukaryota > Fungi > Ascomycota > Dipodascomycetes > Dipodascales > Dipodascaceae > Geotrichum > Geotrichum cucujoidarum. The sequence continues at coordinate 13,847 of JAJMHN010000160.1, forward strand.
TGGATTTTCGAGTGGGCGTTTCGTCCAAGGCCTCATTGCTTTCTTCCTCTTCCGAGTGTATCGGTGTTTTCTCGACGGCCAGTTCCTCAGACCTTGCGCGCTGGACAGACTCTTCCGGTTCTGGTACTTTATGGGGTGGCGTTGCCTCAATATAGCGCTCGACCTCTTCTTCTTCTTGTTGTTGTTCTTTTTGTATTGTTTCTTCTCGTCTTTCCCGTACAACTTTCTCTCTTGCAAGCACTCTGCTCAGCATTCGTAATTCGTCTCTCGGGCTGACCCTCCGGTCGAACATGTCCTCCAACCTTGCCTTTCTCCCCGGCGTCGCTGCTAGTGTTTGCCTTGCTCGAATCGCATGAGGTGTCATGACCTCGTCTAGTTGGTTTTGCCGCCTTCTTTTTCGAATCGTCGACGTGATCATTCGCGCTTTGTGAACCGTCGCGTACGGCGTTCGCGGAGTGTGCGCACCTCCACTTGGAAGGCCCAACGCCGTACTAGGGCGGCGCCTGGTATTGGGAGTGAACGCGCTAGGCGTACGAGGCCGTTTGGGTGTTTGATCAAAACCTTCGTCCATGCTAACAGACGAATCTATTGAGGTTGCAGGTAAAGCCTCCATTTGTTTGTTTTTCGCGTTTTCTCGTCCACAGATTAATCAATTCCCGTTCTGCTTATATAATCTACACGTACCGACTGCCAAGAGATGAAATCATTTAAATAACGCGAAGCTTGTTAAGAGTGTTCGAAATATCATTTGATAAATATAATACAAATTCTATAAAATTGAAATAATAAATAATGTATTCAGGCAAAAGAGCTGAAATCCAGAGTTTTGAGCAATGGTATTTCGTCGTCTTTTCCATCTGGCTTGTCCATGGAGAATGTCGGTGCATTTTGTTCTTGCTTTTCGGATATATCAGCAACGCTGCCACTCAGCTGGTCTAAGAAACTCTGAGCTATTTCCTCTTTCTTTTCAACTTTGTCATCCTTGTTTTGCACTTGAGTGACCTGGGCAGAAGAGTTACCCTTGGTGTTGCTGTCTGTGGAGGACGCTTTATCCATGTCTGCAATGACCTTGTCACGTAATGTATTAATCTGGTCCAAACGGTATTGCCAATGAGAGATGTAACCACCTTGACTGTTCCAGACGGTAGCGAACTTACTTGCAATAATGGCCAGATTTCTCACAAACCGTGACAAAGAGTCTTCCGAGACAATTTTTAGATGGCAAGCGGCAAAAATAGCAGGCACTCCAGGTTTGCACAATGCTCTTACTTTGTAAAACATCTTGTTGCCTCCTGCAGAGTGAGGTGGTGTGGAAGGATCTGTCATAGGGCTTTTGGCGTATGACACTGGTTCCGTGACTACCAGGCCACCACTTCTTGAAAACGTCACAGATATTGGTGTAATCGAAATATTCACAAAGTTAAATTGGCTTTTGACCAAACCAAACTCAAAAGGAACCTCCGATTCATCGAAAAAAATGTTGACAAAGTCGTTTCCAATGTGACGCTTTTTACTCGCAAAGCTTGTGTCGTGGGGGTTTGCGGGTGGAGGCATCATGGTGGTTGTATGGAAGATCAGCTGGGTTACCTTATCACTCCAAACATAGGCATATTCGCCATCAATGTCATTTGTAATGTCTAGGCCGCCTGTGTAGATCTTGCGGTTGTCTCTTAATTTCACAAGTTGACCCATGCGTTGCAAGAACCGCTGATAGTGAACTGAGCCTACTGAGTTGCTCAATATTTCTAATTCTTCATGCTGCCCTGGTGCAATGTACATGACACCAACCTTGTGAAAGTCAACCACAGGAGTGCGGTCAAAAGCGCCAATGGCTCTGGAAGTCGCAGGATCGTTGGGGATTTGCAGAGGCTTGGTACCAGGCTGGACATCATTGGGAACCAACTGGAGCAAAAAGTGGCTAGGTGAAACCGTTTCGTCTGCCTCATTTTTCAGCCTTTGAGTAATTTCGGTGTTATCTTCATTCCCACGGAATTCTGAAAGCATTTCCCCCATCCAACCGGGTACCATGCTAGAATCCAGTTTCAAATCAAAAACTGAAGTGCCGGTAGGGCGACGTACCGTTATTTGAGAGTCGCCTGTTTGAGGAACTGTGGAGATAGAAATAATGCTGGAGCCGTAGATCCACTGTTTGGTGACTGTAGTTCCGTTGGCTGGCTGCGTATTCATGGTACTTTGAACAGTCAGATCAAGGTTTGAATAGGTAAATCTTGAAATGAGGTCCACATAGGCAAGGCTCTGGGTATCAATGGTGTCGGAAGTGCCTTCAGCTAAAATTAGGTTTCGGATGATAAACTTGGCAATGTACTTTCTGTCAGGCAGACGTAGAGTCAAAAACCACGTCGCAATGACGTTGTACGCAAGGACCAACAAGTACTGGGAAAGAACCTTGTTGTTTGAAGAGTCAATTGTATTTTGGATGGTTCCTGCGCCAGGGCGTGCGCTGTTGTTTGCGCGTTGCTCAGGACTTTGAATATTCTTTTGTTCCTGTTGTGCCAATTGGTACGCATATTGGATGTATTTGATAGCCATACCAAAAACTCGTTTGTACTCATCTTGAGTAAAATTGTCAGTTAGCGAAGGAAGCCGAGAAAGAGATAGCAAAAATTCCAAGATGTGGGGACTTGTAGCTGAATTGGTGATCTTGGTCTGAAATTTTGTAAAAATCTGTCCCAAGTATTTCTTGATGGAAAGAGGCAACTCATAGCAAGACACTACAAGACCGTGTATACATGGAACGACTGCCTTTTCGGACGTATTGATTCCATCAACAAAAGCCCTCACAATGAAATCCTCCTCACGTTTGGTAAAAATATCATGGTATGAAAGGAGAGATGACGTTGTTCTGATCAATGTCACCTTGATGTCATTTCTAGAAACATCCGGTGGAAATGTAACGTCAGGAGAAGCCGAGCTGTTCAAAATCTGGTCGCAAATAATGTGGCGGAGTCTTTGAATATCACAGCCCGACGGGTAAAAAAGCTGGATGTTTGCCAACTGAGGACCAAAATGGGCCCAAACAAATGAATATATCTCCCAAACCCCTCCGTATTCGATGACACGAAGCATCTCGTTGAACCAAAGTGATATGTCAATTTCATCTTCAGACTCTTCACTTAAGTCCTCAGTTATTGTGCGCCGCTTGAGAACATAAGAGACCACCTCAAGCTCAGCATCCTCAATGTACTCCAGCTTTTCCGGATACCACCAAATCATACTTTCTTGATATTTGGAAATGTCGGGAACTCCTATCAAGTTCCTTCCAACACTCGCAGCAAGCCCATCCATGTTTGTTGGAGTAGAAACATAGATGTAGTTGTCAGCTGAAGCTCTCAATCGGCATAATACTCGAGCTGCTTCAATATATGATACTGGATCATTTTTGCTGAGCTGGCATATTTGATAAAGCGAGTTGTAAGCACTTTTAGCTTTTTGGGCCGAAACATGAAGAGTTCCGAAAAAGATTTTACAAAACGCCGTCACTACCAGTTTCTTCCTGAAAGTTTGCGTACTGTAGGATCCAGTTGTCTGAGGAAAGGAGCTGTTTGCTTCTATTGAAGTACCATGATGTGCATGTAATGTTGCATTCTTTTCAGGGCCATTATCGCTAAAGAACGTGAGGAACTTTTCTGAAATATGACATAGAACAATATGGGAACAGTCTCTGGCAACTTTCACGAAAAGACTTATTAAAGAGTTTAGCACAGCAAAATCTGGCTCGTTCTCGACATTGTGAAACACTTTATCTGCTAATGTTGAAATTTCTGAGCTGTCTGAAACTTCTGTTGCAATGTAGAATGAGTCTTCCATGACTTCCAGAACTTTCTGCCTCACTCTAGTGTCCCATGATCCATTTCGGAAAAATCTTCTCAACAGTTCGTCAGTGTTTTTCAACCAGTTCTGAGCAAGGGGGTTGCAATAATGGAATTTTTTGAAATGTTCAATCACTAAAATTGCACTGTCTTCTTTCAAAAAATGTGACATGTCAACAAGAAAATCGATGATCATTTCTTTTGATCCAAGGAAACTTTGATCCTGCACACAGAGCTCTGAACAAAGTGCAAATATGTCGTAGAATTTTTGAATTATGTTCCCTGGTGAGTAGTTCTTGGGTTCTACCTCGCTAATAGCACTGCCATCCAATCCACAAGATCTATGAGATGTCATAGCTTGTTTGATGTTCGGACTTTGGCCGACAAGATAAAGAGTTTCAAACGGCGAAAATTCGAAAGAATCCCAAACGTCGTAAGTGAATAGTTTTCTAGTCTCCCGGTTGCTCAAAAGATTGTAAATGCTACTGCAGACTTGGTAGTGATGTTTCATAACGTCGATTGTTAACGATAGCCGATACGCATTCATAACTTTTAGTATCGATATTTCTGCCTGTCTGCTATCTTCAACATAAAGGGTAACTAGTCGCTCAACGTAGATAGTAGCGCCTATAATGGTACTGGAGTTCGAGTCAGCACTTGCATTTTGGAGAATTTCGCAGAGGGTGACAAATGTGTTGTTAGAAATATAGCTTTTAGAGAGCTCCTCCACTAAGCTCCAAGCTTGCTCTGCTCGTTGTGGAAGCACAGAGACGCTGCAAAGCATGTCAAGCAATGGGCTTAGCGTTGGAGCAGGAAGAAAGGAATGGCAGATTACTGCATGCAAAAAGTTCAAACAATGTTCAATGTCGTTTTCGGACGGCGTGGTGCCGCAAATGTTGACAGTCTCGAAAACAAGGGTAGAAATTTCAGGGTTGCTGAACAAGACGTGGTGCTCACTGAATAGACGAACTAAAAATTGAAGAAATGAGTGGAACATGGATTCAACGCTCGTTCCCCATGTGAAAAGGATGTCGCTTTTGTTACCAACACGCACGAGTTGAGTTTCGGCGTTGAGCATTTGAGTCCATGCAATTAAAAGAACCGGCAGTTTAGAGCTTGCCAGAAAGAAGTCGTCGACATTTCGGCCAGTAGTTGTTAATGATACCAATGCTTGGAGTTGAAGATCAAAGTCCTGTAATCCGGATGTTTCAGAGTAATTAATTATTGTGTTGTAGTATGCTAGTCGGCTTCCATAATGGTCTTCGTCTCTTTCAATACATGCAATCATGAGTGAAAGGCCAGCACGTCTGCAATCTTGAGGGTAGGCTGTTGAAATCATGTCCTGAACTGAATACCAAATTTCGGGTATACTTGAAACGGAATACGTCTCGATAGAGGTGCGAATGCTTTCAGCGGCTTTAACTCGATCTGCAATGGTGTTTGTCGGTGTCACCTTGTCAAGTAAAAAATGCAAATTGGAGGCACCTCCGACAATAGTTGGCTGGACAGGTGGGGGTGCTGCTTGGGAAAGGCCGCTTTTCAACGTTTTGGTAATGGATCGAAACATACCCCCCAGACCGGTGGGCTGTTTCGCTGTTCGTGACATGGTCTGTGATTGTGTTAGCTTCAGCTATGCCGCTGCCAGCGGTCTATACATACAAATCGAGGAACAGAGCTCAAGGTCGGAGAATTCTTTTGTGCGTCAAGAGAAGGTGAAAAAGATGTGCATTATGGCTTTAAACCGGTAATAGTGTCTGAGGGCCCGAATATCGACTGATAGAAATGCAATAAGCTGAGATATCCTGCAAAAGTGGCGAGCTGAAATGAAAAGTCAGGGAGTCGTAGGATTGATGAGAAAAAGTTTGGAGAAGGTTTCCAGTTTCAGTGCGTCATTCTGCTCCTCGTATTTTTCGTCCCAAGCCAAATCGCGGTAGGGCAAGGACCACTAAGTACATGTTGCAGTCGCGCGAGATTTGAACCAAGTTAACGACCTAATCCACCTTCTGGAGGGAGCCGCGACTGAGTCACTTGAACTGGGTCTGAAGACCGCCTGTTTCCCTGGAGCGACATGAACAGCAACGATGAAGAGCTTACCGACCACACAGAGGAGGACACGGAGTGGGAAGTGGACTACACCAAAGGCATCCGGGCAGTAGAAGCATTGGGGCTAGTGGACATTGGCAACCTTGCCTCCTGGTCTGTCTCTTCGCACAAGGCGACTCTGGGAGTGGAGGCGCTCTGTGAAGACGATCCCATGAAGTTCTGGCAGTCGGACGGGCCGCAGCCCCACTATATTGACATCCATTTCTCCAAACGGGTGTCAATTGAGAGAATCAGCATATTTCTAGACTACGCGCTCGACGAATCCTACACCCCCGAAAAGATAATGGTCAAGTCGGGCACTGGATACCACTCGCTGCAAGAAGTAGTCACGGTCGACCTGCACGAGCCTCGAGGCTGGTGTCATCTCGTCATGGACAACATACGCGACGACGGTGTGCTCAAGTCATACCTGCTACGGATTGAAATCATCTGCAACCATCAGAACGGAAAGGATACGCATGTGCGAGCTGTCAAAATCTTCTCGCCCGTCAAGTGAGTACTACACGTTTACGACTAACACCTGCACTAATGCTAACATGGCAAACAGGGACGCCGTCTCGTTCGACGACCAAACAATTGGGTTCACCACAGTGAAGCTGCTCTCGGAGACAGTCATCAGGTAGGAACCTCGCTTGGAGCTCTTTATTCCGTCATTTGCCTGCTCGTCTCGGGCTTTCGTGATGGAAGCTGGAAGATGGTACTTGTTACGTGCGCGGGTTGTTGCTGTGGCAACCCTAATCCCCCAAGTATAGACAACAAAACAAGTGTAACTATTTATTTGCAAGTATTCTCAATGAAAAAAATTACAGGCACAGAAGTCAACAAACATTCCCTTCAGCTTAATCTTTTCACTACTGCCCAGAACGAACACATTGTCGAGGCGTAGACCAGCTAATACCCCAAACCTATTGTGAAAATATCTGTACAGCCATGGATCAGAACAGTTTGGCCGCGCTGTTTAAGCAGTCGCTAGATCACAACCAAGCCAAGGCTGGTAAGTTTCTTTTCTCGTTATTCTTGCCACAATAGACAGTCCTCTAATTTCATCTAGTTGAGAAGCAATTAAAAGATGCAGAAACTACGCCTGGTTTTGCCGTCAATGCGCTCAATGTTGTAGCAAACGAAAGTCTCGACATGGGTACCAGACTTGCTGGTGCCTTGTTTTTCAAAAACTTCATCAAACGCAGATGGATGGTAAGTGATTCAATCGCTTGAGTTGCTGCTAGTTGATGAAACTAACGTTTTAGGACGAAGATGGAAACCACAAGTTGGCTGAAGCCGATGTCGCGTCAGTTAAGTCTCATATAGTTCAGTTCATGATTCAGCTTCCTGCAAACCTTCAAGCTCAAATTGGCGAAGCCGTCAGCGTCATTGCCGACTCCGATTTCCCTGAACGCTGGCCCGATCTTGTTCCTGACCTGGTTGCCCGGTTATCCGAAAAGATTTCGACCAACAATGGTGTGCTAACAGTCGCTCATTCAATTTTTTCCAGATGGCGCCCTCTGTTCCAGTCAGACGAATTGTTTGCCGAAATCAAGCTGGTTTTGGACCAGTTCTGCGTACCATTTTTGTCTCTTCTCCAGACTACTGACAAGCTTATTGATCAGAACTCCGGAAACAAGGAGGTGCTGCTCCAACTTTTCCAGTCCATGAATCTCATCATTAGCATTTACTACGACCTCAACTGTCAAGATATCCCCGAATTTTTTGAAGACAACTTGAATGCCGGTTTTGAAATCGTTCATAAGTATATCATTTACACCAACCCTCTTCTCAACAGTGATGACGACGAAGAGTCCGGACCTTTGGAAACTCTGAAGGCTTCCATCTGCGAACTTTTGCAGCTTTACACTCAGCGTTACGAAGACGTCTTTGGCACGCTTTTGCCCAAGTTTGTTGAAAGCACTTGGGGCTTGCTCACCTCTACCGGTACAGAGCCCAAATATGACATTTTGATCTCTAAAGCTTTGTCGTTCTTGACTGCTGTCGCTAAGGTCCCAAGACACGCTGAGATGTTTGCTTCAGAAGAAATTCTCCAGCAGATCATCAAGAGCATCCTTCTGCCAAACATCACCTTTCAGCAATCAGACGAAGAAATGTTTGAGGACGACCCTATCGAGTACACCCGCCGCGATCTGGAAGGTTCTGATAGTGATACCCGCCGTCGCTCTTGCATTGATTTCTTGCGCGAGTTAACGAACCGAAACGAGTCTAAGGTTACTCAAGTCGTCATGGTTTACGTCAATGAGTTCCTCAACATTTACAACACAAAGAAGGGAGACGCCTGGAGACAGAAAGACACTGCCATCTACCTTTTCTCAGCTATTGCTGCCAAAGGAAATGTCACCACTGCAGGAGTCACTTCCACCAACCTGCTTGTTGATGTTATTTCATTCTTTGCTCAGAATGTTGCTCCCGATTTGGTTAGCGATGATGTTCACCCTATTCTGAAGGTTGACGCTATCAAGTACATTCACACCTTCCGCAACCAGCTCACGAAGGAACAGCTGACAGATGCTTTCCCTCTGTTGTCTGCACATTTGCAATCGCCTGACTATGTTGTATACACGTATGCTGCTATCACTATCGAGAAGATCTTGTCACTGCGCAAGCACGGTGAATCTTCTATGATGTTTGAAAAGGGCGACATTTCTCCTGTGGCACAAAGTCTTTTGGCCAATTTGCTCCAGTTGATCATGAGAGGCAACACTCCCGAAAAGATTGCAGAGAACGAGTTCTTGATGAGATGTGTCATGAGAGTGCTCATCACTGCTCAAGAGACTACTTCAGCTTATGCTGAGGAGCTTCTCGGACAACTGCTTGCCATTGTTCGTGAAATCAGCAAAAACCCCTCGAATCCCAAGTTTTCTCATTACACATTTGAGGCAATCGGTTGTCTTGTCAAGTACTCGGTCAGTGTTATTGGCGCACAAAACTTGGAGAACGGTTTGTTCCCTCCGTTCTTGGAGATTCTCGGCGCTGATGTTTCCGAGTTTGTTCCTTATGTGTTCCAAATTCTGGCCCAAGTGCTTGCCTCAACTCCCCTCTCCGTGGGCCTAAGTCAAAACTATGTCCAACTGATTAGACCCCTCATGTCACCATCGGTTTGGGAGCTGAGAGGAAACGTCCCTGCTCTTGTTTCTTTGCTGCAGGGAATTGTTTTGCATGGCCCCAACGAGGTTGTTCAATCTGGAAACCTTGAACCTCTTCTTGGTGTGTTCCAAAAGCTAAATGCATCCAAGGCCAATGACGGATATGGCCTTGGCCTCCTTGACTACATCTTATACAGTATTCCTGCTGAGGGAATTAAGGGATACATTGGTCAAATCGCCGTACTTCTCATGCAAAGGTTGCAAAACTCTTCAACGGACAAATTCGTTTCAAGATTGTCTTCTACGATCTACTTCTTGTCCGCTGCAGAGAAGGAGAGTCTTGGTCCCGTTTTTGCCGCTGATCTTTTCGACTCTACCCAAAATGGTGTCTTTGGTCAAATCTTTTCAAAGTTCTTGCTTCCAGCAACTACCAAGATTCAGAACTTGCGAGACCGAAGAATTGCCACTATCGGCCTTACCAAGCTCTTGACGCAGAACCCTAAATTCATCCAGGGCGACTACAACAGCAAGTGGACTGAGAGTTTGGAGGTTCTCCTTGAGCTCATTGGCACCGATTTGGCTGCTCCCATGACTGATGAAGCTCGCATTGAGCTCGACTTGGACGAAGTTAGCTTTGGCAGTTCCTTTTCCAAGCTTGCGACCACTGCCGTTGCCCCCATCAACCCTTGTCCCTCCGTTACTGACCCCAAGGCGTTTTTCGTTGGCGAGATCAAGCGCGTCAACTCTGAGTTCAATGGCCAGTTGGTTGGATTGGTCAAGGCATTGCCACCTGCAAAGCAGCAGGTGCTGGCCAGTGTGGGTCTTGAGTTTTAAAATAACGTTCTCTTGCAAAGTATACATTAAAGCGAAATATATCTACGTGTAATATAATTAATTAGAAGCATATCAATGTCAAGCAACTAGAGTGGACAAGAAAAAAAAAATTCTAGAACAATATTAATATTTCAGATTATGGAATGCTTTTACAGTGGTGACTAGTACAAATAAATAAACGGTTTCTTTGCCTCAACCTCCTGGGCGTCGATTATGCTTCTCAGGAACTGCACCGTGTCGGGCAGGTCCCATACGTTTTGGACCTTGGAGTCGAGAAACGTGCTGTCCACAACAATAGCGCCAACCTGTTTCGGCTTGAAGACCTCTTCGGCAATGAGCTTTTGGATGCGGCCAGAGGTGCTGACGGCGATGCGCGACTTGCCGGCGGTGAGGGCGGCCTTGTCGTAGGCGAGCTTGTTTTTTTTAATGAGCTTGAGGGCGCCGCCGCGGACGGGCTTGAGTGCGCGAGTGACGTCGCACACGCGGATGGCGGAGACGGACAGGATGAGAATGTACTTGAAGGTGGAGGCGTCGGGGGCCTTTTTCTTGTTGTTGTTGTTGTTGTCTTGCTTTTTACCGTTTTGCTTCTCGGGCTTGGGGAGCAGATCCTTGAGAACTAGATCAAGTTAGTAAACCCGTACAATGCTTTGAAAATGAGGAATGAAAGAAAGACTTACAAAACTCGACAAACTTTGAAAAGTTTTCGTCGTCTCTTTTCAAGACAAAATCGCTTGTATCCTTGATCCTGCTTTCGGGGATCAGAATCTCGTTGAGCTCTATCGTCGACAGGTCCTTGTTCTTAAACCGCACCTTGTTGGCAATGTAGTCGGCAATCATGCTGGGATCCATGGTCGCCAAGCTCGACTTTTGGTCGGCCATGCTCACGGTCTTGGCCTGCTTCTTCTCGGCCAGTTGCGAGCTCTTTTGCTTCTTCTTGTTGGGCTGCTGCTTCTGCTTCTTCTTGTCGGTCTTTTTGTCAGACGCGGCCACGGGTTCTTGTTCGTCGGCGTCGCTTTCATCGTCGTCTTGGGCTGTGCGCTTCTTGGCTGACTTTTTAAGCGTCACTTCTGTAGAGACGGTCTCGCTGTCGTCATTGTCACTACCCTCGAGGAGAACTCCGCTGACCTCGCCCTCTCCGTCGTACGAGTAGTCCAACCCGTCGTCCAGATCGTCACCTGCAACGCTGCTGTTTTTCACGTTTCCTGGCATTTTAAAATCGCTACCAATGCTACTGTTTTGTGGTTGTTCCGGTTCAACTCTGTTTCGGCTTGAGCTCAGAGATCAACGAAACGCGCGCTTTGCGAGTTGGGAGAAAAGCGCACTACGTGAAAAATTTTAGAGTGGTGCGGCTGTGTCAGGGCAAGGTCTCGAGCTCGGGACTTAGAGCGGGAGCCGGCCAAGCAGGGACAAAAGGCCCGGGCATGGGCGGTCTGAAGGGAAGACGTGAAGCAGAGAGGTGGTGTTGGAGTATATGTTGTTGTGTGGAACAGATTAGAAGCAGTTGATGTTACGTAGATTTAAGGCGCAAGGCCTAGCCTGTCGTTTGGTACCGGGCATAGTTTTACCAGGTCCCGCCGTAGTCCCGTTGACTTGACGGGTCTGTTCAATTCGGGCATTGCAGGATAATATTTGGACATTTGTCTCAGATGCTGCAATCAGTGAGGCAATCTGCTGGGCTGCGTTTGCTCGTGAAGTTCTGTACTGGTTAACGGCATTATATCCGGCATATTGTTCAACTGGGGCAAGTCCTAATGCCGGTGCCATGCCACGGCTCTCCACGTCCGTCACTATCTGCCCCGGCGTCTGGCACGTACATTTGAAGCTGTTCTGCCCTGAGTCCTGCCAATTGCCGTGCCAGACGGCTCCTCGTCCAGCACTACAGTTTGGCTGCCTTAACGATGCCTCAACGATAGTGCCCAGGCACTCACCATCATACTGGCCGAGACCACCGCCAGACCCGGCTCAATGTCAGCGCCAGTGCAAGCTCCCCGCGCGTGGCCCGAGCCCGATGCGGAGGCAAAAGGGCCGTTTGACCGTGGTCGTTTTGGCCGTTTCGGTCGGTCGTTACGGGCCCTTGCAACGCTTGCAACAACCCTTTACCTGAAAGGGCGGCGGGAAAACAGGAAGCTGCGAGTTTGTTACGGAAACTTTTCCCTTCCTTTCCTCCTCCACCACACAAGCAAAACTAGGCCGCCACCAACGCCCGTCCACGCTCGCCTCCAGCCCTGGCCCCGTTGCGAACACAGAATTGACTAGACCGACAAGAGAGTGCATGACTGGTATCATTCGCCACTCCTCTTGATCCGCCCTTTTTTTTTGTTTTTTGTTTTTGTTTTCTATTTTTTTTTGTTTCCTAGTATACAAATTGAACTGAATTTTGAACAACACCCTCTTGACTCACCTGTTTTTCTACTGCGACTCCTTTTCAAAGTTCCTAAAAACACACAATGGCGTCTCCCGAGTCGTCTTCATTCAACCAGTCCGTGGCTGGGTCCGCGCCGACTGCTCCTTCCTCCGGTACCTCTCCTTCAACCGGTCCTCAGGAACAGGCCACTCCGCCTGCAGTGGTCCCCGCCAATGCCTCGCAGGGCGGCCGTGAAATCAACAAAAATGTTTTATACGTTGGCGGCATTGACCAGAACGTCACAGAGGACATGCTTTCAGAGCTGTTCAAGGTCACCGGCAATGTCGGCAGCATCAAGATTTTCCCCGATAAGAACAGAAGGGGTTTTAACTACGCCTTCATTGAATACGACGAGCATGTTGGCGCTGACTTGGCCTTCAAGACGTTGGACGGCAGAGTTCTGAACCAGAGTGTACGTATCACCTCCGATTGCTGGCATGGACTTGAAACTAACACTGCATAGGAAATTAAAATCAATTGGGCTTATCAAACTCAACAAACCACCAAGGATCCCGAATATTTCAACATTTTCGTCGGCGACTTGTCTTCTGAAGTCAATGACGATTTCTTGTCCAAGGCATTCTCGGTATTTGGCAGCATGGTTGAGGCGCGCGTCATGTGGGACATGACCACTGGCCGCAGCCGTGGGTACGGATTTGTTTCCTTCCGCGAGCGTGCCGACGCCGAGCAGGCCCTCTCTAGAATGGACGGTGAATGGCTGGGCAGCCGAACCATCAGATGCAATTGGGCCTCTCAAAAGCAGCAAAACTCCTACATCATGAACCCTAATGTTGGCCACGGTGGTAACTCTGGCCACCCGGCCGCCATGGGTATGGTTAATCCCAACAGCTACGACATGATTCTCCATCAGACTCCCAACTGGCAGACCACCGTCTACATTGGTAACTTGGCGCCATTCACCAGCCCTAACGATTTGGTGACCATGTTGCAGAACTTTGGATACATTGTCGACTTCAAGTACCAGCAGGACCGTGGCTACGCCTTTGTCAAGTATGACAGTCACGAGCGTGCTGCCATGGCCATTACCCACCTGGGCAGCGTCCAGCTCAACGGCCGCATGCTCAGAGTTGGATGGGGCAAGGACCGTGGCCATGGCAACAACAACCACGGTGGCGCAAACGGCTACCAGTACGCCAGAGGTGGATACCAGCAGTAAAAAGATGAGTGAGAAGAAGAAAATGAAAGAGTGAAATCCATTGAACAAAAACATCGAAAAACAAGTACATCGAAAAATAAGAATAGAGCAAAAATTATGGCAAATATAATATAATCATTATCATGGTAATATCACCCGTTTTAACACTTCTATACAAATAATAATAAACAAGTAACAAGAAAAAATGCAATCATTGTTGTCGACCAAGCTTACTCAGATACGTCCATTTCGCCGCCCTCGGCCTTGTCGTTGTCGTCGTTGTCGCCTTCTTCGTCGTCGTCACCACCACCCAAAAGATCAAACATGTTGGTTGGCTTTTGTGCCTTGTCAGCCGTGGTGCCCTCGAGCAACGGCTTGATGACCTTTTCATTGTACTCCTGCCACGGCTTGCGGCGCTCGTTGATGCCCCTATTCTTGTCAATCGACTTCTCGACCTTGGTGCTCAACATGTCCTGCAGGTTCTCGGCGCGCTCCTGGGCCTCGGCCATGCGCCGGCGCTTCTTCCAAGAGACCATGTTTGCTCGGCGTTCCTTTTTGCTGATGCGGGAGGACTTGCTCGAGTTGCTGCGCAGGCTGTTGAGGGTGTTAACGGAGGTGTTGCCGACGTCGCCGTCGTTGTCGTCGTCGTTGTTGATTTCGCCGCGCACGGTGAGCTCGGCGATGTGTTCCTTGACGCGGGTCTTGCCGTCCTTCTTGGCCTCATCGTCCTTGGGCAGCTTGACGTCGACCAGCGCTGGGGGAGGTGAAACGGCCCGGCGGGCAGCTCTGCTTCTGCTGGAAGGTGCCTCTAAAGAGGTTTGTTAGCTCGCTTCAAACATGGGTTCAAGACGCAGTACACTTACTCTTTTTAGCCATTTTGGTAGTACTTGTAATGGAACTGGCTTGTTTTTGTGAGAAATGAAGAACCCTCGAGGCCAAACTTTTCTTCCGATGTTGACTTTTGAAGTCCCAAAATTTTTCACAGCCTTTTTGTCCCAAATTACCCATACCAGCGTGCATTGCTTATATAATTTTTTTTTGTGCCAGCCTGCCCAGGGGCGATGGGGACGATTTACAGGCACTGGCGAAGAAGTCGAGGCCAGGCAATATCATGTGGAAATAGTTCTTCTGAATGGCTGTATATGGAAAATAAGTTTCCCAGGAACTTGCAGGGTCCATGTTGCAAAGGAAATATCTCTGAATGTTCTCGGTGCAGATTTCTACGCCAGATCACAGATCACAGATCACACTCTCCTCGTCGCCACACAAGCACACAAACCCCGAAACCCGTAATCACGAGCCTCGAGTGCTTGAAGCTGCTTCTAAATCATTCCATCTCAAAGCAGAATTCTCTACGTGTCTCCTGGCAATATCGCCTTCAGCTTGACAAAGCTATTGTTTCAATTATTCTTCCTGTTCTAGGGTTTGGAACGGCACAGATATTCTGTTCATTAAATTTTTTTTTTCCTTACACCTCAAAATTGTTCTTGCAACGATTCAAATCGACTTTTGACGCTACCTGTGGTTTGTTCTATTTCTTTACTGAAATATAAATCACGGATTCAAGTCTATTTATTCTTACGAGCCTCACATTTCTAATTTTTGTCTTTTGCTGGCTCTGCGCAAAGCCCAGCAAAGCAAGCTCCACCACACATCGTGTCCTACCCCAGCAAGCATAGGGGCCATCGACCACACTCCCCCGTCACGGACGTAGACTGGTCGGTTCAATCGTTTATTCTTACGCTAGTACTTTTAGTACTCGGGCTACTACTTTTCTCTCGGTCAAAAGTGGCGCGGTATTTTATGGACCTCATTGGCGATACTCTTACTGGGACCATGGAGATGGCGTCCGCTGGTGCGAGAGATGTGCTCTCGTCAGTCACGGGCATGGGCGGCAACGGTCTCAAACCTGGTGAGGTGGCACTAGATCTCAACACTGAACCCTTGGAAGACGAAGACGAAGAAACAAAAGCAGAGAGATTACGACAATTGCAAATGAGCAAAATCGGTGGACTTTATAACGAAGGCAACACCTGCTTTATGAACTCGGTGATTCAGAGTCTGGCAGCGTTGGACTCGATCAACGGTTTTTTGGACGATCTTCCTGTTCAGTCGGGCCCCTCGAGCGTCCTGCGACAGCTCATTAAAGAAGTCAACACAAAGACGCTGGGACGTCACAGTTTCAGTACATCAGAGCTTGTCAAGAGCATGAGCAATAAGGACTCGCGATGGGACTCCTACGACCAAGAAGACGCCCAGGAGTTCTTTCAAGACGTTTTAGCATTCATCGAAAAAGACATCAAGGCCAATTTGCCATCCGACGAAAAGCAACATCCCCGAATCTTGACGCCCTTTGATGGCGAGTCTGGAATCCGAGTAGGATGCCTCAAGTGTGGTGAAACGGAGGGAATCAGAATGGGTGTCACTTCAAGCATGGGTCTCAGTTTGAGCGCAAGCGGCCCGCGGTACGTCGACTTGATGGATCTCTTTGACGAGTACACTGGCTTGGAAACTATCGACGGCGTGGAGTGTTACAGATGCTCCCTTGTAGAACTGGAACGCAATATCCAAGCTCGTCTCGACGGCACTCTTCCCGACATGCTGCGCAAGTCCTTTGAAAGCCGACTCAACCAGATCCGCGAGGCGCTGAAAAAGCCAATCATTAACGAAACGCAATACCACGAGCTGCGGCCAACAGCCATCAAGGAACTCAACTCCAAAAGCAAACAGACCATGTTTGCGCGACCCACACCCAAGGTGCTTGCAGTGCACATAAACCGAAGTGTGTTTGACCCTCGCACTGGCTACATTCGCAAAAACATGTCGCCTGTGAGCTTCCCACTTCGACTAAACTTGGGCCCGTATGTTATTAGAGACCCTCAAGAAGAGGGAAACTTGGAAATGAGCACTGGCATGATTCCCGTTTGCCAACCCGAGGCCAAGAACATTGACGAAGAGGTCACTTCAGACGACAGTGAATTTGAAACTGAGGAGGAGGTTACTACTGAAGAAAAGGAGCCAGAACAAAGTGCAGCCAGCCCGTCTGGATCGCTTTTTACAAAGGACGAGGGTTACGAGTCTACTTTGGAGAGCTCCGGATCAGACCAAACTCTAGTTGACGAGGAGCCCCCAAGCTTGCTTGCCAGTTCCAGCCGCCCGCCTGTTGCTGCCACAGATTCTTTGCCATCCGCAGACACTTCTTCCCCATCCGACGATAGCCTGTTCTACCGCCTCAAAGCTCTCATCATCCATTACGGCAGCCACAACTACGGCCACTACGTTGCGTACCGAACCTGCAAACATGGCCTCTGGTGGCGCGTGTCGGACCAGACCGTACAGCAAGTCGACCAAGACGAGGTTTTGGGGGCCCAGGGCCAAGGCGTCTTTATGCTCTTTTACGAAAAGGAGGGCGAGCGGAAAGCCCGGCTCGACCGCGACTTGATTGTGGCAAAGACTGCGGCTGCTGCTCGTGCCGCTGCCGGTGTTTTGCCAGGCACGGCGGACGGCGCGGACATTGCTTCGGCCTCGGGCGCCGCCGCCGTGACGCATGTCAATGTGGGCGAGGTTGGTGAAGAGGAAGAGGAAACAGACGCAGAGGATACGGAGGGTGATACTCACGCGCGCGCCGAATCCGCTGTAAATGTCGAGCCCGTCTCGCCCGATTCCGAGTCCGAACTTGATGTTGACTCTATTTAACTAAAAAAAAAAAAAATAACTACTCTGTTTGAGGATTCACATGTTTCGCCGCATTCTAATGGCCAAACAACTTATTTTGTTTCCATGCTTAATTTTGTATTTTTATAAACTTGGATTATTAGGAAGGATTTTAATATCAATAATCAGTTGGTGCATCAAGCAAACTATGTTCTTGATAAGGGCGTCCGTCTCTACTGTGCTACGCGATTAGTCGTAAAGGCAAAAGGGCCGTGATGGTAAACTTGGGACAACACAGCCAGCACCAAGGACTGATCACCGATACAACGTTTCAAAAGACATTTAAGAACAAAAAAGCAGTTAAAATTAAGCAGGTAATTAGGCCAGTAAGGAAAAGACAACAAGACAGCAAATTAGGTGTGTTATGAGAAACAAAATAAAAAAAAATGAAAATTTAAAAACCATTTTAAAAGACAGTCCCTTGATTGTTTCAATCATCAGTTGACAAGGATCTCCCTTTCAATTTACTTTCTGCCAAAGACGACAGCAAGCACAATGGCGACAATGATCAAAATGATGACAATGATACCGAAGCAGTACCACTTCTTGCGGCGGGCAGCACGAGCGCTCTTGACGGCCTTGTCGGTGTGAGCAAGACCGGTCTCGAGGTTCTGCTGGGCGTCGTCGGCCTTGGTCTCGATCTGGGCCACAACAGGCTCCTGCTCGGCAACCATGAGCTCCATGTCGTGGAAGAGCTCAGCAAGCTCGTTCAAGGTTCTAGCAATCTGTTGAATGTCACGGTGACGGTTCTGGACCTCGTTGAGGGCAGACTGGGCCTGGCCGCGTCTGTTGGAGTTCAGTAATTGCTGAGAAAAGATCTGGGATCCATTGTCGTCGGAAATGGCGGCTTGGACTTCCTCCTCAGTAGCTTCAGGGCGGACTATGCAACTATTGTTAGTATTGTTTCATGTCATGCATCATGTCATTTGTGCACTCACCAATTCTGTACTGTCTCTCAGCACGCTCCTTGTACTTTTGTCTAAAGTTGCTCTCAATGGCCTGGTACCGGCGGATAGATTTCATGAATTGCTCCTTGACGCTGGCGGCTTGAGTCTTCTTGGTGTTGTCGCGCTGAGAGCGGTTCTGAAGAGACTGGATTCTGTTACGCAGCTGGAGAGCAAGAGCCGAGGTCTCCTCCGTCAAAGAAGTGATTTGGTTTTGAGTCCAGTCCTCAGTGTCCTCGCTGACTTCACTGAGGGATCGCTTGTGAAGGGACTCGATGCGCTCGACATTGTCATCGTACTGTACAAGGTTCTTCTTAATGTCGTCAACTTCGGCAAAGAAGGAGATCATGTCGTCCTGACCACCAGGAGCAGCGGCGGGAGCAGCGTTGCTGTAGGGGTTGCCGTTCTGGCCCAAATTGTTCATTTCGTAACCTTGGTTGGGTTGGCTGGAAAAACAATGTTAGTAAACGAGGCGCAGTGGGAAACAGGGTAGGAAGGGTCGTGGAACTTGAGGCAATCGGTGAGCTCAAGAAGAAGATTTCGAGCACCATCAATGATTGAGAAACGTACCTGTAGCCAGCATTGTACTAAAAGAAAAAGATGGAGGTTAGCGTGAGGCCGAACAAAACAAGGTCGTGGTGACATGACAGATGACGCGCGCCGAAACGCTGAAAGTCGGTAGACAGGGACTTACATTTGACTGATTGTTGTAACTCATGGCTTCAAAATAGACCGTACCAAAAGGCAATCAAGTTTTTTTTTTATGTGAATAGAAAAAAAAAAGTTGAGGGCTCCAAAGAGGGAAAATGGTGGTGGGTAAAAAAGAGGCAGGAAATATGATTAAGGAGAAGCAAGTGTTTTTTTTTTTGGCCCAAACTCAAACAGGAAACCTGGCAGGGAAACCAAAAATGGGGCAGGGGTGCTTAGGTAATTGATTGTTGTTAATTATGTAATTAAAGGGCGATGGCGGGAATCGAACGCAAAAACGCGTCAATTTTGCTGTGGTTTCTTGTGAGAAATAAATTGAGGCTACATGTAAACACCCCAAACCAACGTCAAATTGCGCACGGGAGACTGACGGCAACGGAGTCAGCTGCGCTAAGAAACAGACTGCGACTGAGCTGCTCTGCCTATCTACGGTGCTGCGGAGTCAGCAGTCGTCAGTAGCACTGCCAGAATGCAACAACGTGGCTCTTACAACTATGCAGTGGCTGATTTCTCACCCGAGGCACTGTTCCAATCAACCAGAACGCGTTGAGGCCGGCGACAAAACAAGGCGTAGAATACGATACAGACAACAAAATAAACTTGATTTGCATTACCAAGTTCAGTTGGCGGGCGATGCTCTTGTGAGTACGGACCCCAGAAAATACTCAGCCAAAGAGGCCTGTCTGGAATCGATAGCTATCATGTGCAATCACGGCGCACTGACTGGTCACTCTCCACGGGGGCTGCCGAGTCGATCCAGACTCTTCTGGCCTGCGGCTGGATTCCGTGCCAGTCGCTCCGTAGATTTAGTCTATTCTTAGGGCTTTTTTCACGAGCAGGCCCTGTTTGCATGCGATTATTGGACTAACGTGGGCTCGGCTGCACCTTGAAATAAGCTGCACTGCAGCAAGGCCGTGGACAACTCTCATTCATGCCTACGACACAGCAGCCGAGTCTTGTGCCCTACTGACTGAAGTCACTGAACCCCTCGTCTCTTAATTATGATGATTGTCGCCGTCGACCGGGCCCTCCGTTTTGCCTGCACTCGAGCCAGCCGCTACTGCACAACCCGCTTTCCCGTTTAGGCAATCCCCATACAGTTTCGGGTCCTCACTCAAGTTTATTTGGCATTTGCGCGCAGAGCTCATGCAGTACCCGTCGCACTTGGCCCACTGCTTTTTTTTCTTCTTCTCTTTCTTTTACAAAAGCCAACTGAAATCAATACACTGGTATAGCTACGGCAGTACAGGTAACAACACTTTTCCACCATGTGCTTACAATAGCAATTGAGTGTACTAGAGAGCCTACACTTCAATGTGCACAACATGGCCAGCATCCAAGTCCTCAGGACTTAACTACCAGTTCGAATCAATTCAACAAAGATTTACTGTAATCCGGTTGTACGGTTGTAAGCGTGTCATCTCATGCATGCAGCAGCTGCAATTCATACAGTAGCTTTAAAGACACTACATGTGTACCAGCAGTGTGCTGCAGCCATGCTCTCATTTATCTTGGTCCTGTTTCATTGATCAATAACCCGAGAGCTCCTTGCAATATTTCGGAAGACTTTTGCTAGCCTTCATATACTTTTTTTTCCGACTACCTCTTTACTCTCTTCTCTTTTCCAAAGCTGTCTTCTTGAGTTGAATCAAGAATTTTACCGTTGATCAAGCCTTGTGAGCATCGACTTTTAAAAACTTTCACCAGGATCAAATCAGGTATGACTGTCAAAAGCGCTTGTTGTTTAAATATTTAGCTAACCTCTTGTACTATAGATTTAACATTCAATTCAGTTTCTAATAGATTGCCATGAAGCCGGAGGTCGAGCAGGAGTTGGCGCATACTCTACTAGTTGAGTTGTTAGCGTACCAATTCGCATCACCAGTCAGATGGTAGGTAGACCCTGCACTTCTCTCGTTTCCCAGAAACTAACACCTTCAGGATTGAATGCCAGGATGTGTTTCTCAAAGATTTCAACACTGAGCGCATTGTGGAGATTGGCCCCTCTCCCACTCTTTGTGGAATGGCCAAGCAGACCCTGAAATTGAAATACGAGTCTTACGACGCCGCACTCTCGCTCCAACGGCATTTGTTGTGCTCCTCCAAGGACCACAAAGAAATTTACAATATTCCAGACGACCCTACTCCGGAGCCCAGTATTCCAACGCCTTTGCCAGAAACACCAATTGCATCCGAGGTCCTCCCACAACCCAACGTGTCGTCAGAAACAGTGTCGAATCTTGCGCCCGTAGCTGATATCCCAGTCACGGCAAAGGAGATTGTACATGCATTGGTTGCAAGCAAACTCAAAAAATCATTGGATCAAGTTTTAGTTCAAAAGAGCATCAAAGACTTGGTAAGCGGCAAATCGACTGTCCAAAATGAGATCGTTGGCGATCTGACAAAAGAGTTTGGTGCGCTTCCAGATAGGCCAGAGGAGCTACCTATTGATGAGCTGAGCAGCTCTCTGCAACAGAGCTTTAACCACCAACTGGGGACCCAGTCCTCTTCCTTGATTTCTAGAATGATTTCTTCAAAAATGCCTGGAGGTTTCAGTTCGACCGTTGCAAAAAAATACTTGTCGGACAAGGGCCTGGGACCAGGCAGACAGGACTCCTTATTCTTGTTAGCATTGACTATGGAGCCTAAATCCCGAATTGCTACTGGATCAGAAGCCAAATCGTTTTTGGATAACGTCACAAGCAAATATGCCTCTATTGCCGGAATTTCACTGTCTTCAGGAAACTCTGGGCCCTTGCCCTTCAGTGGAAGTACTGTCGTTTCAGCGGCAGCGCTAGATGAACTCAATAAGGGGCAAACCCAACTTGTCAGAAAGCAGTTGGAACTCTTTGCTAGCTACTTGAGTCTTGATCTTCGCAAGACCGACAAACTGCTTGCAGCTCAGCAGCAAGCTACAGCAATTCTTCAGACTGAAATTGACTTGTGGACTCAGGAGCATGGCGAGTTCTACGCTCGAAACATGCGTCCCATGTTCACCTCCTTGAAGGCCCGTACCTATGATTCTTACTGGAACTGGGCCCGTCAAGACATGCTCAATATGTTTTGGGACATTATCTTTGGTAAACTCGATTCCGTTGATCGAGAGTGCATTGGACACTGCATTTCTCTCATGAACCGCGCAAATCCAACATTTATTGAGTTTGTACAGTACTACGTTGACCATGTACCTACCAACAAAGGTCCTACTTATGACCTGGCCGCGAGTTTGGGAAGGGAGTTGCTTGGAAACTGTAAGGACGCCTTGACCGTCCCACCTGTCTACAAAGATGTCGCTTACCCCACTGGCCCGGCGACTACAATTGACGAAAAGGGTAATTTGAACTATTCAGAAACGCCTAGAAGTTCAGCTAGAAAGCTTGAGCAATATGTTGTTGAAATGGCTGCCGGTGGATCTTTGACCAAAGATCCCAATTACCGGGGAGGAACCATTGCAGAAGCTTCTGAGTTGAGCAAAGTCTATGCATCCTTGACATCAAAAAATAGCAGTCTGCCTGAGTCTGCAAAGCTCGAGCTTTTGCAAGCTTACTCTCATATTTCAAAAGTGCTGGAAACATACAAAGAAGTACCCGGTTTGGCTTCTCAAGTTCAATCAATTCCAAACGGTACAATACCATTTCTGCATTTACGGTCCAAGGATGGCGACGAATGGACATACGACAGAAAGCTTTCGGAAACTTATCTCAACGCGCTGGAAAAAGCAGCAAAAGAAGGAATTACACTGGAAAACAAAAACGTTCTCCTTACCGGAGCCGGCGCTGGGTCCATTGGTGCGTCAATTCTGCAAGGCCTTCTCATGGCTGGTGCCAAGGTCATTGTGACGACATCGCGCTATTCCCGCCAAGTCACCGAGTTTTACCAGTCTATTTACGCCCAGTACGGCGCCCGTGGTTCAACGCTTGTAGTTGTTCCATTTAACCAAGCGTCCAAGTCTGATGTCAACGCGCTTGTCGATTACATTTACGACAAGAAGGGTCTGGGTTGGGACATGGACTTTATCCTACCGTTTGCTGCCATTCCTGAGAATGGAATTGAGCTTGATGGGATTGACTCTAGATCCGAGCTGGCGCACCGCCTCATGCTTACCAACGTGCTTCGATTGGTCGGTGCTGTCAAGTCCAAAAAGGCCAGCGCTGGCATTTTGACGCGCCCTGCCCAGGTCATTCTCCCGCTATCGCCCAACCATGGCACCTTTGGTGGTGACGGTCTTTACTCCGAGTCCAAACTTTCCCTTGAAACACTTTTCAACCGCTGGCATTCTGAGTCATGGGCGCCGTACTTGACTATTTGTGGAGCCGTCATTGGATGGACGCGAGGTACAGGACTCATGAGCCAGAACAACATTATTGCCGAAGGGATTGAAAAGCTGGGCGTTCGTACTTTTTCTCAGCAGGAAATGGCTTTCAACATTCTAGGTCTTCTCAGTCCTGCCATAGTGCAGCTTAGTCAAACCTCGCCCGTGTTTGCAGACCTGAATGGAGGCCTGCAGTTCATCCCTAATTTGAAAGAAGTCACAACAAGACTCCGCGCCGAGCTGGCCAATACCACCGAAATCAGACGCGCAGTGTCTATAGAAACAGCGCGCGA
Organism: Geotrichum cucujoidarum; assembly: GCA_030566025.1. Classification (NCBI taxonomy): domain Eukaryota; kingdom Fungi; phylum Ascomycota; class Dipodascomycetes; order Dipodascales; family Dipodascaceae; genus Geotrichum; species Geotrichum cucujoidarum. The sequence continues at coordinate 37,237 of JAJMHN010000160.1, forward strand.
CCACAAGATCGTTAGTGGACCGCATGCAGATGCGCCATTCCGCAAGCTTGCCGTTGAGCCTCGAGCAAACGAGACCTACGAGTTCCCAACACTCAAGCCTTACTCTTCACTCAAGCAACTGGCGCCTGATTTGGAGGGCATGCTTGACCTCGAAAGAGTAGCAGTCATTACTGGGTTTTCTGAAGTTGGACCGTGGGGCAATGCACGCACTCGCTGGCAAATGGAGGCGTTTGGATCTTTTTCCCTGGAAGGTGCTATTGAAATGGCATGGATCATGGGGCTCATCAAGCACCATAACGGCCCTTTAAAGGGCAAGCCTTACAGTGGCTGGATTGACACGAAAACCTCAGAGCCTGTTGACGACAAGGATGTCAAGGCAAGGTACGAAGAATATATCCTTGCGCACGCCGGCATTAGACTCATTGAACCCGAAATGTTCAACGGCTACGATCCAAACAAGAAGCAACTCATGCAAGAAATCATTATCGAGCATAACTTGGAAGCTTTTGAGGCGTCTAAGGAAGTTGCGGACCAGTTCAGCCTTGAGCAAGGAGACAAGGTGGAATGCTTGCCTATCGACAACAGTGACCAGTTTTCAGTGCGACTCTTGAAGGGTGCGAGAATATTGATTCCCAAGGCCATGAAGTTCAATCGCCTAGTGGCTGGCCAGGTCCCAACAGGCTGGGATGCTAGAAGGTACGGCATTACTGATGACATTATTGCCCAAGTTGACCCAGTGACGTTGTTTGCTTTGGTTTCTACGGTCGAAGCTCTACTTTCTTCTGGTATCACTGATCCATTTGAGTTTTACAAGTATGTGCATTTATCTGAAGTCGGCAACTGTTCAGGTTCCGGTATGGGTGGATTTACAGCTTTACGTGGTATGTTTAAAGACCGCTACCTTGATACACCGGTGCAGAATGATGTTTTGCAGGAGACATTTATCAATACCATGAGCGCTTGGGTCAACATGCTTTTGGTCTCCTCTTCTGGTCCCATTAAAACACCAGTAGGTGCATGTGCGACCTCCATCGAGTCTGCTGATGTGGGTGTCGAAACCATCATGTCTGGCAAAGCCAAAATTGTATTTATTGGCGGGTATGATGACTTTCAAGAGGAGTCGTCTTATGAGTTTGGCAACATGAACGCCACCTCCGACTCTATCTCGGAGACGGCAAATGGCCGAACGCCTGGTGAAATGTCACGCCCTACAGCTACATCGCGAGCTGGTTTCATGGAGGCACAGGGAGCAGGTATACAAGTTTTGATGAACGCCAAACTTGCCATTGAAATGGGAGTGCCAATCTATGGCATTGTTGCTTTGACAGCTACTGCCAGTGACAAAATTGGTCGGTCGGTGCCTGCCCCCGGAAAAGGTATCTTGACAAACGCGCGCGAAAGCCACGACAATGCCTATCCCAATAGACTTTTAGACATCAAGTATCGCAAACGCCAGCTCGAGAGACGCAGAAGGGAGATAAGGGCGTGGGTCAAAGACGAAATGGAGTGTCTGCAGGACGAGGTTGAAGCATTGAACGAGGGCCATGTCGATGTTACCGCCTTTTGCAATGAAAGGGCTCGCCAAATCATTGCAGAGTCTTGCAAGCAAGAACAGGAAGCACAGAACCATTGGGGCAACGAGTTTTGGAAACGCGACTCTAGTATTTCCCCAATCCGTGGAGCTCTTGCCGCCTACAACTTAACAATTGATGACTTGGGCGTTGCGTCTTTCCACGGCACGTCGACCAAAGCCAACGACACAAACGAGTCTGCAACAATCAATGAAATGCTGAGCCACTTGGGCAGGTCCAAGGGCAATCCTATCTTGGGAATTTTTCAAAAGTACCTTACCGGGCACCCCAAGGGCGCCGCAGGAGCATGGATGGTCAATGGGGTGCTGCAGGTCCTCAATAGCGGCATTGTCCCCGGTAACCGCAATGCCGACAATGTGGACGCCTACATGGAGAAGTTTGACAAAATTATGTACCCTAGCGTGACTGTGCAAACTGATGGCATCAAAGCTGCGAGCATAACGTCGTTTGGGTTTGGACAAAAGGGAGCTCAAATGATTTGCATCCACGCCGACTATATCCTTGCCACTTTGCCTGAAGCCCAGTATAATGACTATGTGCAGCGTGTGGGCGAGCGCCACAAGAAGGCCTATCGGTACATGCACCACGCCATTGCCGAGCAGGGCATGTTTGTGGCCAAGGGAAAAGCGCCCTACACTGATGCTCAACAGACTGGTGTGTATCTTGACCCTCTTGCCAGAGTCGATGAGAACGAGTATGGAGTTTACAAGTTTCAAGACAAAAAGGTGCCACAATCGCCGGTCTCTGTGCATGAGACTCAACAGGTGCTGGAAGCCATGGCCGGGTCTTTGGGCAATGTCGGGGTTGATGTTGAGGAATTGGCCAGCCTCAATATTGAGAACGAGACGCTGATTGAACGGAACTACACGCCGACTGAGATTGAGTACTGCCGTGGCTCGCCCGATCCACGGGCATCGTTTACGGGCACCTGGTCCGCCAAGGAAGCAGTTTTCAAAACCCTTGACTGTGCAGGCAAAGGCGCAGGTGCGTCGCTATTGGACATTGAAATCCTGCGCAACGCCAACGGCGCACCGCACGTCGCTCTCCACGGAGAAGCCAAACAGGCGCAGCTGCGCGCCGGCATCACGGGCTTCAAGGTGAGCATCAGCCACGGCGGTTCGCAGGCCGTGGCCGTGGCCGTTGCGCTGCAGTGAAATCAATTGATCAATCAGATTCTGTATTACGCGATTAGGATATAGATAATCAAGCAGCTATTTCCTCATTGAGCGAGCATATTTTAGTATGGCACATGCGGGTCCTGCGTAAATATTGGAACTGGCAATAATGGCTGTGCTAGTGCTAGTGCGTCAGGGTCAGACTGGAATGTTTTCAGGCATGCACATCTCAGACCTTACGTGCGACTTGCGTGGTTGGCTGCAATTTATATATAGCAAATTAGGCCGGGTAAGCGCATTTACCGATATCTCTGCTCCAGATAGCGCTATAATCTGCGTGGATCCTGGCGCAGGAGTGATACTATAAGCTGGCCCATGCCTACCCGCGGTTCCCCATCCGGCGTTTATAGCGATATTAGCGCACCCCCTGGAATGTATGGGAAAACGCTATTTTTGTCACGTTTTTTGGTTTTTTGGCGGGTTCGCAGCGAAACATGTGAATTCGCCTCAAACACACATGATTTCACCGTAATTTAGGACCCTTTATATATTCCCGCGATTCCTTCTTCTTCTTCCTTCCCCTTTTTTCTACTTCCATCCATCCATCACCATACCCCCTACTGCTGCGCCCTCCATCCATCCATCCAGATCAAGTGTCGCATACCCACAATGTCTTCTCAATCGCCTTCGGACTACCCTGAGCCCCTCTCTCCCGAGCGCCAGGAGTCGCCCCTGTCCCCCTACAACGGCAACTCTGATTCAATGGCCGCTGACAGCGACGAAACCTCCAACACAACGCCTAGCTCCGGCTCGAGCAAACGGAAAGAAGACATGACACTCCCTCTGCCCCCTGGCGCTCTGCCTCCCCGGAAAAGAGCAAAGACCAAGGATGAGAAGGAGCAGCGCCGCATTGAGCGCATCATGCGCAACCGCCAGGCCGCCCACGCCTCGAGAGAAAAGAAGCGCCGCCACGTGGAGGAGCTCGAAAAGAAGTGCGTCGACTTGTCCACTGAGAACGATCAGCTGCAAGGCGAGATGCGACAACTCAAGTCGTCGTACTCTGAAGCCAGCGATCACTCCATGTACTTGCGCCACAAGCTCACTGAGCTGTTGAACTCTGTCGAGAGTGCCAAAAAGTCTGGAGACATCAACTCGATTGACATTTCCACCATTCGTCAAGAGATTGACTCCAAGTTGACTGCCACAATCAACCCTTACTCTACCCAAGAATCGTTTGTCGTTCCCAAACTGATTGACAATGACCCCGACGCACGCTCGGAGACTGGATCCATTTCCGCTCCCAGCTTGTCGTCGTCCACCGCCCCCTCTCCCACCTCGTCATCCTTGGACATTATGGTCAAGCAAGAAGAAAAAGAAGAAGAAGACAATGTAGTCATTTCACTACCGGAGAAGTTTCCTACGTTTGGTATGGTAGATTACCGTACGCATCATCCTGCAGAGGTGATGGGTAAAGACCAGCAGCGTCGGCTATCGACCAAACCAAGGACTCTTCCCACCCTGTCGTCTTTAACAACCTAGCTACCATGGAGTCTTTAGACTGGGACTATTCTTTCCTCAATGAAAAGTCACTCAATGACTTTTCCTCTTTGGACTATGAATTGGACGCTTTTGATCCTCTCTTTTCGAGCGTCTATTCTGGAACCCTCTCATCTGTTGAAAACTGAGGCACAAGCCTGGCCGGCAAATGGCGCGCCTAACGGCAGCGACTGGTCAGTGCCGGTTTGTGTTTTACAACCTCTTTAGAGGTTGGAGCTCAATTGTTTTATTCAAAAAAGGGTTGGAATAGATATTTATTTTCTGTCTGGCGTTTCTCCTTGAATTGCTAGACGGTACAAATGAAACTTGTATCCCTTGCTCTGTACCAGGCATGTACTTGCGTGTGAGCTTTGGGGAGGTGGTCTTTTGACATCATTTGTGATTATTACTTATTTATTCTTGGGTGTTTATTATTATTGTTTGTGTTTGTTGACTTTTGGGGTTTTACTTTTTTTAAATGTGTATAATTAGGAAATATCGGTTAATCTTGGTGGAAATTATATTTGGAAATGAAAAATCTATCGTGTTTAAAAATAGTGAGTGCATAAACTGTAGATACCCGGTGGCAACCCCTAATGTCCTCACTACCTCGATGTGGGTTCTGGAATTCATGAAGTATCATTGAAGATCGATGGTGTGTTACTTGCGGAGGGGTCGACATGTTG
>JAJMHN010000161.1:0-40577 GCA_030566025.1 Geotrichum cucujoidarum
GTCCGAAGAGTTCATTGCCAAGTTCATCAAGCGCTACAACATTCCTCGTGAGAAGCTTGTCATTATTGCCAAGGTTTTCTTGCCCACTGGCAAGGAGACTGAACCTTATCCCTGGGACTTCACCACCAACCCCGAACATAACAATGAGTGGGGTTTGAGTCGCAAGAACATTACCGCTAGTGTCAACGCGTCTTTGGCTTGTTTGGAGACCTACATTGATGTTCTTCTTATCCACCGCTATGATCCTGCTACACCTCACGAGGAGGTCATGCGCACCTTGCACGACTTTGTTGTTTCCGGCAAGGTCCACTACCTCGGTGCTTCGACCATGCACGCCTACCACTTTGTGCAGCTCCAGAATACTGCCGAAAAACACGGCTTGACCAAGTTCATTGCCATGGAGAATTTGTACAACCTCCTCTACCGCGAGGAAGAGCGCGAGATGATTCCCTACTGCAAGGAGAACGGCGTTGGCTTGATCCCCTGGGCCCCTGTTGCCGGTGGCTTTTTGACCCGGCCGTGGGGCGGCAAGACTTTGCGTGCTGACACCGACTGGTTCACTCGCATGAACCGCATGGGCACCGACGACTCGCAAAAGGCCATTGTCGACCGTGTTGAAAAGGTTGCTGGAGACCGTGGCGTCAGCATGGCTGCCGTTGCTACCGCTTGGACACTTGCAAAGGGCGTGAACCCTATTGTGGGTATCTCTAAAACCGAGCGTATTGATGATCTCCTTGAGGCAATCAAGCTCAAGCTGACGGAGGAGGAAATCAAGTTCCTCGAAGAGCCTTACACTCCTGTAGAGCCCATTTACACTTGAGTTCTGGATTTGATTGACATATATTGAATTTAAAATATTTATAGTTGTATAATATTTGCTAGTTATAAGTAGTAATAACCCTCAAGTCCTGTAACAATCATAACAAAGCAATCATTGATGTAAAATCACTGCTGCTTTTCCATTTCAAGAAGAGTGTCGACCAAGTCATTCAAAGTCTTCTCTAAAGGAATGTAGTCAATTTTCAAGTGCTTTTGGGACTCGGAGTTATCAATCTTTGCGTAATTGTCGACCGAGAAACTACCGGGGTTGCCCTTGACAATTCTGTCCTTGAGGTCAGGTCTGATCTTACGCAGAGTGTCAGCCAAAAATTGAACATTGGCAAGGCCCGCGATACTGAGGCAACGCTTGTTGTCAAGGCCAGCGGAGGTCATGGCAATAATATGAGTCTTGGCGCAGTCGCGGACATCAATGTAGTGCATCATGCCGTCAAAGTCCTGTTCTTTCTCCTTGGCAGGGTCAAGCAAGTTGTAGACAGAAATGTTGGAGGTGTTGAGGTTCTTGATGCCAACGGCCTTGATGGGAGGTCCAAACACCATGGGGATGAGGATAGTGGTGATGGTGAACTTGGGCTTTTCAGTCTCCATAAAGTCCCAAGCGGCTCTTTCAGCAAACGTCTTGGAAGCAAGGTAACCATTGAGCAAGTTTTCAGTGGACTCCTCTTTGGTGATACCGTTCCAAACACTCTCATTGAAAACAAAAGAAGGTGGGGCATTGGATTGAGGGAACTGCATCATGGAAGCAAACGAAGAAGTGATGACAATCTTCTTGACATTGGGTCCGTACTTTTTTGCAGCTTGCAGAATAGACACAGTGCCGTTGATGGCAGGGTCAATCAAGTCCTTTTGGGGGTCAGTGACATTGAAAGTGAAGGGTGACGCGGTGTGAAGCACATAGTCCACATCAGAATGAGCCTTGAAAACGTGGTCAAAGGCGTCAAGCTTACTGAGATCCTTGACAATCTCATACTTGAAGTCAGGGTACTTGTCAACAAAGAACTGGCCCTTTTCGTCAGAACGAACTGTTCCAACTACAGAGTAGTCGTTGCTGGAGGCATAAAGTTGCTGAAGGATGTGGGCGGCAACAAAGCCAGAAGCGCCAGTGACAAGAATCTTTTGGGTCATTTTTGGTATTCAAGTGGACAGGGTGGTAAGTAGTTGATTTGCTGGTAGAATGGTTTGATAGTGTTGATGATGGTGGATTTGAGAGTTTTGTGTCTTCTTTTATACTATGCCAAACGGGAGCAATCTCCGTTTCAGCATCTAACGGAACTTGGGGCAAAGTCCGGATGAAGTTTGCAGCTAACCGGCCAGCCCGAATTCCATCGCTAGCCGATGAAGACTTTAGGAATCCCAGTCGGACCAAACGTCAGTTTAACGTTGGGGTTCGAAACAATTTCCCGTGAATTGCGGGCGCGTTGGAAGGAAAAATCCCAATTATTTCCATGGCGGGTGCGGCGCGGCGTTAGGGGTTAAGCATCCGGGCCATACTGCCCACAATTTTGAGTTCAAGACAAAACAAAAAACAAAAAAAAGTGGAATAAATACGTTCCTTACTTCCGTCCGCAGCGGATCTCGCAGGCTTCCAAACTTCCATCGCCTTCTGCGCTTCCAGAACTAAGCCCGTATTTTCTTTCACATAACTAAATCCCCTTTATGTGGCAATTTGGAAGCTCGGTTCGTTGTCCGCCTGTCTTGTTGGTCGCTGCAAAACCAGCGGTTTTTAACAGCAACGGAAGTGAGTGCTCCCGAAAAACCAAGGAGTAGTATAATAAAACATTGGCCACAAATGGCCATTAGATAATATTCGACATTCCAACTAATATTTAATACGTGCCATCATACTAAGAACCTAGAATTTATTGTGACGGGCTTTTGCTTTTCTGAGAGCCTCGGCCTTTGCGTTGATTAGTCACAGATAGTATACTTCTTATTAATAATTAGTAATCAAAAATAACTAAGCAATTAGTCACATTTAGGCATTTAAGGTGTTGCTGATAGGTTTGTTGCATCTTGTGTGACTTGGCTCCGGAATGGCTGTCTACAAGTCAGTTGCAATAGAGAATTTGTTAATTATGGTACATTCTAAGCTTGTGACTCGAAGTTGAGAGTAATAGTTATAGTACTGGTAAAACTTCATTTTAGAATAACACCTAGTTATCGCTAGTGCCTTCGAAAACACCGTGCCACTCGCGTGTGCACAGCCTGAATTTGATCTTTCTTCTTCTTTTTCTGCCTTCAAATACTAAGGGCTTAACGGTATTTGGTGCCAAGATACAGTCGATTCAAAGCAAAAACTAGAAACTTGGACATAACGCGGGCCGTTTAGCGGAAAAACGCTTGAAACAAGAGCGCAACAATTTTTCCGGTTACAAAAAGTTTTGGAAACTGATCCTACGTGCAATAGCGGCTGGATTTGCAAGGATTTGTAAAAGAGCAGAGGGACTATACCAACGAACCCCGTGTAGAGGTCGAGGTCAACAGTTCTACACATTCCCTAGTTATCTATCACTTGTTTTCGACATCTTGCAAGAGGGAACAACGGGTTATTTACCAAGTCTTTTGGGAGTTGTGCGACGGAAAAACTTGGTTGAAACGCCAATGTCTAGGATAAAGCAACATCTTTGTTTTTGACTTTATTTATTAATGTTCGAAGTACCCGCGCCCAAAATCTAGTTGCGTGATGAGATGGCAAAAACAAAAAATTGAGCCAATTTCCCTTCTACTGACTTTTCTAGAAAAACGCCAGACAAAAGTAGAAGCACCACCTTTTTTCCTCAAAGAAACATGCAGTTTCAAGTAATAATACAATTTTAGCTGTAGATACATACTTAGCAATTCCATTAATCAAAAGAGAGCAGCTCAGCGGCAAGCCATATTACAGGTTTAGATCCGAGATTTGATGGCAAAGAAAGATGAAAAAAACAACTAACACTGTCAATGAATTGAAATTAAAGCACAACAAAATACTTCACCAAATTTTCAGCTATGGATACCAGTTCGAACAGTTTTGTGGACACTACCAACATAAGTTCCAGTGAACTAGGTATTTCCACTAAAAAGATGATCTGTCTAAGCCAGTTCGTTCCGCTTGAGCTTCATTCACCAAAAGATACTTGCAATTTTCAAGTCGGGTGGGTAACGGTTTGTACCTTATTCTAGAATTTTGCGGTGTTTGGTGCCAACTAGTTGACTACTAAATTCGTTTTATATTCCACTTATGTGCAGTAGCTAGTCCCTGACATACTGCGGGTGCGGGATGGGTATAGAAGCCGGCTATACTATAATCTTAAGCATAGTGGCAATTGTTGTGTGGCAGCGGTAAGAACGTTGTACGTAATGAAACTTGTCTGGTAAGTGCCACCGTTTTTCTATACAAGGCGTTTCAGAAGACCGGATTTTCTGCCATCCGACGAGAGTCGTGTCCAAGACCTTGACAATGCCGCATTTCCAAATTGGGAACTTGGAGAAAAAATAAGTGGGCGCAGACCTTTTTCATTTCAAGCTTGAAATCCATGAATATTAATTTTCATTTCCCATGTCACTACTGGGGTGACCAATTGCGAGCAATATAGTTGCTCTAACAGTACGTTAAGGTTCTCGTAGTATGCTGGCAAACATTATCCCGAAGAAAATATAAAAGTTTCAATTTATACGGTATCAAAATGAATCAAAACTTCAATACCACACCATGCACCGTCAGTGGAATTACCTCCGCGGCTATAGAGAAAAGTGGTTGTTGAATGCCTTTTTCCATGATAGCCAAGAGCCCCAGCTCACAAGTTGTATGCTCTGTAAATGAAAATTAATATGAGAGCACGTTATTTTTTTAGAAACGTTTTTCCAAAATATAAATAAGGACAATTTCCTGGCAATTATCTTAACTCATCTAGACAACACTCAATCGTCCTTTTTCATTCATTTACATTATCACTTTGACTTCTATCCTTCAAATGCGCTCTTCCATGTGTTCAATTGCCTTTACCAATACAAGGCTGGTGAACTCGCTCTTCCTTGGGCTTTTGTTTTTCATCAACTCAGTCTTTGGTATTGCTGTTTTCCCTCACTGTGATTCTTACCCGGGCTCCTTTGATGGAACAAACCCTCCTGCCAACATCTCTGCCAGCAATGTCCAGTTTGTGGGCGGCCAATACCAGCTGTTCACCGAGATTACCATTACTGATGTTCGAGGATACGGCCAGAGTTGCGTTCAAAACATTCACCAGAACTCCCCCGGCTCGCAGATTGTTTACACCAACGGCAACTCTACTACTACTTCAATTGGCCCCACCTCTTCTGCTGCCGACGTTCAGCCCGGTTCTTCCTCTTCTACATTTTCATTCTCGCACACAGTCATCATCGCCAACCCTATCCCTGTTGGTGACTACCTATGTGCTCCCCAGATCTCCTTTGCCATTTCTTTCGCTCAAGGCACTTACGGTTCGCTTTCCATCTTTACCGGCTGCAGTAGCTCAGCCGTATGCCCCAACCTCTGCTGGCAGAAGTCCGGCGGCGACAACTCCAACTCTGGAAGTAGCAGTAACTCTGTTACAAGTTTGAGTTTGAGCTCTGTCTCAAACTCTGGCAGCTCATCGGGATCTGGCTCCAACACTAACTCTGAATCCGGAAGTGCCACTGGTTCTGGTTCTGGCTCAGGCTCTGCTACTGGCTCAGGCTCAGGCTCTGGTTCCAACACAGGATCGGGTTCCGCGACTGGCACTTCTGGATCTGGCTCGGGTTCCGGTTCCGGCTCTGCCACAGGCACCGCTACTTCTGGCTCCGGTTCTGGCTCTGAAACAGGAACTGGCTCTGGCTCTGGCTCTGGCTCTGGTTCCGGTTCTAGTTCTACTTCCGGCTCAGGCTCTAACAGTGGCGGCGACAACTCTGGCAACCCCACTGGCGATGACAACTCTGGCACCGCCGCTCCTCCAGAACCGCCCGCCCCCACCACCGTCCCTGTCCCCGACTCGGTTACCGACGGCGGCACCTTCACCGCCAGCGTGTACAACCCGCGCCACGTCATCACCATCACCAAGACCTTCACCATTGTTATCCGCGGCAGTACGACATTTACCGTCAAGTCATTCACCACTGTGCCTAACGCGCCTGTGTACACTGCACAGAATGAGGCGCCGACGGTCACGGTCCCGGTTGAGGCTGAGGTGCCTACTGTTGTCAACGGCGAGACTAGGTATGTCAAGTACACTGAGTACGTGACTACGGTTGTGTCGGCGCCGAGTGCCTCAGTGGTGACACAGACTGTGACGAAAGGTGGCAATGGCAATGGTAACAGTAACAGTAACAGCGGTAGCAACAGCAACAGCAACGGTAATGGCGAGGGCTCTTCTTCTGGCAGCGAGGGAGTTTCCTCCACTAGCTCTCAGGAGGGACAAAACAATGGCAACGGCAACGGTAATGGAAACGGTAATGGAAATGGAAATGGTAACGGCAATGGCCAGCAAACCGGCGTCTTCCCCGTCACCGTCACCAACACCCTGACCATCACCAAGAACGGCGTCCCCTCGCCTGTCACCTCCGTCATCACCCAGGACTACACCAAGAAGGGCGGCGAAAAGGTCATCACCATCACCATCACCATCACGGTGCCCTACTACACCAACGGCGTCACGTCTTACTCGACCGTGACGTCGGAGAAGGTCACGACGGCGCCGGCTGAACCGACCTCGTCGAGCTCGTTTGGAAACAGCTCGATTCCGTTGCAGAAGCGTACGGCGGATGATTCTGGCGACAGCTACTACTCCCCTACTCAGACTTTGTACGAGCTGCCCGCTTCTAGCGTCTTTGAGAGACCGGCCAGCACGTTTGTCTCGCTCGATTTCAGCACCGTTTGGTACGCTGCGCACCATATCCCTGCCCACAGTGACTCTTCTTCTTCCTCCTCCTCATCTTCTTCTTCCCCCTCTTATCCTTCCTGGTACCCCGCCTCCTTTGGCTACGACCTGTCCTACGACCGCGAGCACGCCGGACTCAGCCTGCCCCAGACCAGCGCCGTTCTACAGCGCCGCCAGGGGTCCAGCTCGACTGGCGGTGAGGCCGAGGAGGACGAGAACAAGCCCATGACGACTTTTTACGGCGGGTTCAAGCCAACTGCTTTTGCGTCTTCTTCGTCTGGGTTTGCACTGGCGGGACAGCCCACCCCCACTATCGCTGGACGTGCGCCACAGTAATCTTTGGGTTTACAATGCCCGACAAGAGGAACTTGCTCCGAGTGTTTGGATTTGGAAAGTGTTGTGATTTTTTTTAAACAAAAATGATACACGAAATTTATTTATTATTGAACAAAAAACCTATTTTATTTATCTTTCTAGTACATACATGTTTTGTCCTATTTCCCTTTTTTTCTTAAGCAGACATACCTACAATAAATTATTTTTACAATAAACAGAATACTATTTTTACCTAGCTAAGCGAAAAGTGAGAAATAGAGTGACATACTAGTGCTATACTATCAGTGTTTGTCGAGGATATACACTAGGCTTAGACATTGGGTTTGCTCGCCATTTTTCTGGCGAAATACTACCTTGTAATCAAAACTTTTTTTTATCAAACTCTAGAAAGTCGGGTACGAAGTCCCTCTTGTAATTAGACAACTAGCTACAGATGAGCTTGTAACTGGGACAACGGCATCACTGTCGACATTAAACCTTGGCCCAAAAGAGTACCGACGGGAACACTCAAGTCAAATCAATGCAGGTTTGTTCTAGCTAGCCAACCTTAATTTCCGCGGAAAAAAAGTTAAAGTATCAGAATCATATCAAAAATTAACGTTGCATTATTATTAAAATTTACTGTTCATAACTTTTTCTTCTAGAACTCTTTTTTTTAGCACCAGAACTTGTAAACTCTGTAGTACATTGGTTTTTGCGCAAGGGCTTCTCTTTCCTCGCGGATCTCCTGCTTGAGCAAGTCCAAGTCGACTTCTCTGCGGCCCGTAATCAAGTCCATGTCCTTTGAGCGCACATAAAGCGGGGTTTTGCGCCAGACCTTGAAGATACCGTAAAAGCACAGGACAACGGGGACGGCCAGGTAAGACATGAAAAAGTCTTCGGCGTTGGGGGAACCACCGACGGGCCACAGTGCGGTCCAGAAGGAGATGACAAGGACGAAAAAGTTGACAAGGAAACCAAACCACGAGCCAATGACGCCGACTTGGGACTTGAAGGGGATTTCCTCCAAGTCGCGGCCCTGGACCTTCATGGCGTGGCGGAAGCGAATGTGGCAGAGGCAGATGGAACCCCAGGTAAAAATGGAAGAGAGGCCAGACAAAGCCAGCAACCAGTTGAAAACGTCGTCTCTCTTGTCAGAGACACAGACGTAGCAGAGAAGACCAAAGAGGGAGGTGAGAATAATTCCTACCAGAGGACGGCCCTCGCGGTCAATGTAAGCAAGTGGCTTGGGAGCCAAACCTTGTTCAGCAAGAGAGGCCAAGGTACGAGAGCAGCCGTAAATGGAAGAGTTGCCAACAGAGAGCACGGCAATCATAATGACGGCGTTAATGACAGAGGGAAGACCAGAGATACCGGCATTGGTAATGGCAATGACAAAGGGAGAGGCAGTGGCGTCAACAGACGAGGAGCCCAAGAGGTTCTCGTTGGTGTAGGGGATCAAGAGACCGATGAGAGTCAGGGAAATAATGTAAAACAAACTGATACGCCAAATGACTTGCTTACAAGCGGTAGGCAATGTCTTTCTGGGGTTTTCAGTCTCAGCGGCGGCCAGACCACAGAGCTCGGTACCGGCAAACGAGAATGCAGCAGTTACAAACACGGAGCAGACACCCTTGAAACCGTGGTTAAAAGGGCCAGGGTCGCTCCAGTATCGTCCACCAATGTAGCCGCCCTGGGGGCCACCACCGCAGACCAAGATAATTCCCAGGAAAATGAAACCGACAACGGCAATGACCTTGATGAAGGAAAAAATAAACTCAGCCTCACCATAGCCCTTGACGCCGAAAAAGTTAATGGCGACAATAACAACCCAGAAAATGGTGACCCAAACGGCAGGGTTGACGGTCGTCTCCCAGTAATCAAGGGTAATCGACGCTGCCACCAACTCTAGCGGGAACACGACCAACCACTGCATTGCATAATTCCATCCCATGGCGAAACCCCAAGCGGGGTCCAAGAAGCGGGTCGAAAACGTGGAAAAGGCACCAGACACAGGAAAGACAACAGACAATTCACCAAGAGCTTGGACGGTGCAAAAGATCATGGCACCGTTGAGAATAAAGGCAATAAGAACACCAGCGGGTCCGCCTCTTGACAAGGCCGACCCCGAACCTACAAACAAACCGGTACCAATGGACCCGCCAATGGCAATCATTTGCAAGTGTCTGTTCTTGAGCTTTCTCGACAACGGACTGTTTGCAGTCTTGAGGGCCGCCTTTTCCATGTCGGTCATGTTGGAGGTGTCATAGTTGGAGAGGTCAGCGGGTTTGAACGAGTCCTTGAAGTTTTGGAAAAAGCCGCCGGAGGAAGGTTTGGAGGGGGCCATTTCGCCGCGCTCGGCGTACGAGTCGGCACTAGTGACGACGTCACCAGATTTAAAGTCTTTTGACATGGTGGAGGGTAGTTGGAGGGAATAAACGCGAGAAAGAGAAGGAATAAAAGAAATGAAATAGAGGGGCAAAGGGTCAAGTATTTATATTACCGACCCTTGTCTATCGAGATGGAGGGGGATAAAAAGGTTTCTGGTAAAATTCATGTGGAAAGGGCAAAGGAAAAAAAAAAAAAAAAAAAAAAAAAAAAAGGATGGAGTACAAAAAGATACCAAGAATGATTGATGATTATGTTTGATAGCGCGTACTTTGACGTAACTGGACAGGCGCTAGGAGATCATTTGATCGATAAAAGACCGTTGGCTTAGAACCTTAGACTGGAGATATGCATTGGCGCAACTGTTTGTGAAGATGCTAGTTAGTAACTGTTAGCTAATTACTAGCCACAGGTGGAAACAGGGTCTTTGTGTCTTGTGTAACCTAGTCAAGCGAGAGTGGCTGCTGCTGTGGGTTGTCAGTAGTTTGATTAGGATAAGAGAGCGAGCAAGGTTGGTGATTGCCCTGGCGGTAAACCTTGTTTTGTAGTTTAAAACGGAGTTTAATTTCTGGGTGACCACTGACCAGCGAGCGCTCGCGTTGCGATTGAGCTGCGATTGAGTTGCGACTGAGGCCCCCGTGGACATTTGCAACCTGGCGAGTTGGCTGGAAAGGGGCGCGCGTGCTTGGCCAGGCAGACGGCGCCAAAGGTCAAGAACTCAAGACCTTGGCGCAGAGTGCACACTCAAAGGCGAGTTACTTTGTTCCAAGAACTGGGCCCTTGGCACGTCTGGGCGGCTGCGCGCCAATTAACGCGGTTGGCTGCCCAAACGCCCAGACCTGGCCCAGCAAACACCGCCCGCAGGGAAACCGAAACAGCCCAACGGAAAGCGTCGCGTGGTTCGGTCTTAGTGCTTGGTTCTTGGTTCTTGGTTCTTGGTTCTTGGTTCTTGGTTCTTGGTTCTTGGTTCTTCGGTCTCCGTCGGTATTGGGCCAGTGGCTTTGAAACTCTGATAAGCAAAAGCCAAGAGGAAACTCTAACTCATTCAGATAGCATGATCCCTAGATTATGTTCTTGTTCAATACTTATATGCTGCAACGCACTAGTGTCAATCATCCCATCTGCTGCTCTCGAGTCTGGACTAATGATCATCATGACGGGTGGAGGTTCTAAATTCTAATTAGGAGACTTTATTCCTGCACCGGCGCATCTTTTTTTTGTAATGTAATAGCGCATCGTTATACCCATATAACACAAAGTTATCAAACGGTGCCTTAATTTTAAGTCACGTGATACAGTTACCCTCTTTTTTTTTGTCCCTTTTCGGGCTGGCCTGGATCAAGCAGCGAGTTCGAGTTACTTACTGTATGGACAACTTTCCATCACCGGCGACAAGTACCATAACAACAGCAACGATAACAATGCCGACACTGGCAAAGTGGCACTGGAGCCACCATCACCGCTATGGAACTCTCCTGCTCAGGCAGTTGTAGTAGCTGCTAAACTCCGCCAGCTCACCAACTGCCACAACTAGCTTTTGCGTCTCGTCTCCCCCAGCATTTCATGGGTCTGGCTGCACAGATTACTGTCCTTTTCGCCATTCTCTGGCTCCTCAACAGGGCAATATGCGTAAAGAGACTGCCCAAAAAACAGCTGACTGCAAACTTGGGCCTCATAATTCCCAGCGCGCCAAACCTCGCCTTTGACGCAGTGACATGCACCACCGCGGTATTCCACTGGGGTCACGTCGAACGAAACGTCGCCAGCTACGTTTTCCATCTCAACGGGCAAAAAGGTGCGTGGTTTTTCTTGTCTTCTGCGTAATTTCTCTAAACTAACTTTACAGCTGGCTCTACTGATCGGTTGAATGTGGCAATCAAGTTGACAAACCTTCAGCCAAACACGCCATACACCCTCAGTGTTATTGCTGTCAACTCCAACTTCCTCCAGTCGCCTGGTTCAACCATCAGATTTCATACTCAACGCCGACAAGACGAACAGTTGCCTCTTGGGCACCATGGGTATGCTAAAACTGATGCCTTGCTCAAGTTTCCTGCCGTGGCAGTCGCGCGGCAAAAATTACGCAACGTTTATCGGGAAGCTATCGCCATCAGGTCCGCCCTGCAAGACGGCACCTTTAGGTCTGGAAATTACCACCTCAAATATATCAAATCGCCCGGTGATGTTACTCGTATTCGCAACTTTGGAGAACACGTGCAGGATATTCAAGTCGAACTAAGGTCCACTCTGGCAGATCAAGAAAACCTTTTGCTTGAGCATGCCCAAGCTGAGCAAGTTGTACGAGATGAGCTAGTCGCAACAAAAGTCAAGCGCAAGACGGAAGACTCGTGCAGAGCCCAAGTGAAAGCCGAAAGCAGAACCGTTGAGGAGCAAAAACACCAATTGGAATCCCAAAAGATAAAGCTCCAAAAGTCAAATACTTTGCTAGAAAATGACCTAAAGAAACACAGCAAGGAAAAGACTTTTTACATGAACGAGCTTAAATCACTCGAGTTAAAAATTGCAGCAATTCGAAACGATGCAAAAGATGCAAAAGTCGATGTCAACCCTACCAAAACCTTCGAGCAAGAACTTGATACCATGCGCAGCGAGACTTCAAAGCTGGAAGAGGAAAACGCAGTACTTTACAAGTCGTTCAATATTTTTCGAGCTTTGAAAGCGTCGTCTTTGAAAGCCCTAGAAAGGCAAGAGACCGACGACGACGACGGTACAAACGACAACCAGCTCGCTGCTCTTGCCACAGACAAAAACGTTGCCAAAGAAACTAGAACTGCGCTTGCTGATTTCATACAACAAGAAAAAACGACAGAACAAGAATGGGAAAAGTCACAAAGGATTTTGAAAGGTCGGTTCGAGCAAGTTCAGGCCAAGTACGAGCAAGAAAAAAGTAGGCTGGACGAAGCTGTCAAAGAGTACGAAGCTGCGGCACAAAGTCTGAACGACAATTCAATGTCGTCAGAACCCTCCAATCCTGCAGCGTTTGCTGGTCACTCGTCTTCCTCCCAAGCCCCAATGTCTCATACTGCCAACCAGCAACCACAGTCATTGGACGTACATGTCTCAAACCATTCCGTGCCCTCCACTGAACAGCAAAGCCCAAGCAACCTCATTCCTTCATATCTGCTCGATGATGACGGGGCAGAGGAATCTTTCAGCAACACCTTGTCTGAACAACCCTTGCCGAGCACAGTGCTGCCGCCACCCGCAACTGCTAAAGCTTCAGAGTCTGAGCCGTTGCAAGCTACTTGGACTGAAGGTAGTAACGGCAGTGCGACTCTGCTCGACGGAGTCCCTGGATCTTACACAAAGAAACAGCAGGCTGCTCAAACAAGCTTGAATCAGCCGATTCACCAATACACTTCCATCAACACGGCCCCCGGTGCCATGGTACCTCCCATTTCACAGCCCGACACGCAGTCGGCGCCCTTGAACAGTACAAAACCAAACAACAAGGGCAACCTGTTTAGCAACATGTTTTCTTTTCGCAGGAACTCTAACAATCAAGGTTCACCCGCGGATTCTTCATTTACCAGCAACGACAACCCCTTTGCGCTTCAAAGTCAGCGTGCTAGCAGTG
Organism: Geotrichum cucujoidarum; assembly: GCA_030566025.1. Classification (NCBI taxonomy): domain Eukaryota; kingdom Fungi; phylum Ascomycota; class Dipodascomycetes; order Dipodascales; family Dipodascaceae; genus Geotrichum; species Geotrichum cucujoidarum. The sequence continues at coordinate 12,991 of JAJMHN010000161.1, forward strand.
CCACTAGCATTGACAGTCTACAAATGTCGCTGGGCGAAAGTTTTACTGCCAACAGCATGCTCAACATGTGGAATGGCGGTGGCAGCAATGCACTTGAACCTACAAGGTCACATGTTAGCGAGCTGAATCTCGAGCCAACCAAGAGCAACACCTGGTATGACAATGGTGGTCAGGGACTACTAGGTACAAGCCAGCCTAATGGATTCAACAGCCAGACGAGCGGGCTCAGTTGGACTGGCCAGTATTCTAGTATTGTGGGCGGTGCCACGCCGAATGAACAAAGTCTACAAGACACTTGGGATCAGATTCCAAACAATACAATCCAGCACCCTGTCTCGGCGCCCTTGTTTGCCGACACCACGCCGTTGATTGTACTTGACCAGTCGCTTGGCAGCACTGACAAGGCGGGTGGAGAATCGTCTCAAGAGAGTGTGGCCATGTCACAAACTTTGCCAGTCAAGCATGGCCGGCTCTCGAAAAAAGGGTTGGCTGAATTCTTCACGTCTGGGCCGTCCGAGCATACCATCAGCAGCAACGACGCGAGCCACTCCCAAGTTGGCGTCCCGACTGAGCGCAACAACCTAAGCAACATGTTTGCCGAACCGGCGGCGGCTCAGTCGGCCAAGGAAAGTATTTTACAAAAAGGAATGCGGTCCTTGCGCAAACAGAATCACCCGGGCAGCAGCTCCTCCCACGACAAGGGCAAGTACAAGGACGACACGTCATCTCCACAAGTCGGGCCGGGTCCGACTGCCGGTGCTAAAACCAGCGGCAATGGCAATGGCCGGACCCCGCCGTCGTCGAGCAGCAGCAAAGGGTCCATGTTTGCAAGAAAACGGCTTAGCAGGTTTGGCGGCGGCAGCGGTGGCAGCGGCAGTGGCGGTGGAAGCACGTCGCCCTCGGCTTGAATGCCGAATGCTAGGTGGGTGGGACTGAGCATGGGTTGATCTGGCCAAGATCCCCAGAGTTTTGCATCAAATGGAATTGATGCCTTTTAACTAATTCCTGGAAGAAAGTTTATGAACAAAAAAAATTGTGATTTGCATTTTTGGCATGAGCTGTGAAGAACGCAGGAGCAGCAGCGCCTTTTTTTTGAAAGTATGTACGTAACTCGAGTAACAAGAAACAAAAATAAACATTGATCCAAACCAGAGATTATTACAATTCTCAAGAGAAAGAAATGTGTAGAACTGGTTTGCAATTTGAAGACTTGAAGTTGGTATTGTGGTGCTGTTGTAGTGCAGGTTCTGAAATGGCATTGGACTAAGATAGTGGGGGTACCTAATAAGTGGTAATTATGGGGTTGTGCCGACCCGTGCCCGTTAGTAGCCGAGCCACAACCATCAACCATCAACCTAACAACTATCAGTCCATCAATTCATTAATTAGTTAGTTGATCAATCTGGATTCTAGCTCAACGATACTCTTGCCACAGTCTGATGCTAAATCATAAATATATTCATTACACTTGTCAAACCAGACATTTTTTCTTTTATACTTTTTGTTTACAATAAAATTTTGGAACGAGAAACGCTCACTCGCTAAGCTCTGGCAGCGGCCTCCTTTTGCAAAAACTTTGCAATAGTCTGGAGCTGAATGTTGGAGGTGCCCTCGTAAATGGCGCCAATCTTGGCGTCGCGGAAAAACTTTTCCAGCGACTCTTCTCTCGTGAAGCCGACACCGCCGACCCACTCGACGGCCTTGGAGGCCACGTTGCCGGCGACTTGGGACGCGTAGAGCTTGGCCATGGCGGCCTCCTTGGTGAAGCTGTGGCCGGCCTCCTTGAGGCGCGCGGCATTGTAGAGGAGCAGGCGGGCGGCCTCAATCTCGACAGCGGCCTGCGCAAACTGGAACTGCATGCCCTGGAACTCGCCAATATACTGGCCAAACTGCTTGCGGTCGTTGAAGCAGTAGCCCGTCGACTTTTCAAAGGCGCCAATGGCCAAACCGGTCATTTGCGCAGCGATACCAATGCGGCCCTCGTTGAGGCACTCAATGGCAATCTTGTAGCCCTTGCCGACCTCGCCGAGAATGTTCTCCTTCTTGACCAGGGCATCGTCAAAGTTGATAACGCAGGTGGACGAGGCCTTGATGCCGAGCTTCTTTTCCTTCTTGGCAATCGAAAAGCCGGGGGTCTCCTTGTCAACGACAAAGCAGGTAATGCCCTTGTAACCGGCGGAGGCGTCGACGGTGGCAAAGACGAGGAAGACGCCGGCCTCTTGTGAGTTGGTGATCCACATCTTGGAGCCGTTGAGGACGTAGTCGCCGTCGCTGTTGCGCGTGGCGGTGGTCTTGAGGGCAAAGGCGTCAGATCCAGAACCAGCCTCAGACAGGGCAAACGAGCCCACATACTCCTGGGCGAGCTTGGGGAGGTAGCGCTCCTTAAGTTCTGTGGAGCCGTACTTGCGAATGGAGGTGTTGACGAGGGTGTTGTGGACATCGTTCATGACCGACACGGAGGGATCAACCTTGGCGAGCTCCTCGACAACGAGAATGGCCGAGGTAAAAGAGGCACCGGCACCACCGAGCTCCTCGGGGGTCTCAACACCCATGAGACCAGAATCAAACATGCCACGGACAACAGCAGGGTCCATGTTTTCGGCCTCGTCCATTTCACGGACCTTGGGGCCAACTACATCCTGGGCAAACTGGGCGACCGCTGAGCGGAACATTTCCTCGTCCTCAGTGAAATGGAGAAGAGGGAGGGCGGGTGCTTCAGAGCGGGCCAGACGGGAGGTCGAGAAGAGCTTGCGCTGGACAGCAGCGCCGGCGGCGGGGCGAGTGGCCAGCGTAGCGGCACGGGAGCTGCGGAGCGAGAGTCTGGAGACGGCAGACAACGACTTGAGTGTGGCGGAGGACATGATGATGGCGTGTGATGGAGGGATGTGAGATGGATTGACTGGATTCAATTGAAAAAAAGGAGAAAAAAAAAAAAGGAAAAGAGGAAAACGGAGGGAGTGGAATGTTATTTATACGAAACTTGTGTAGAGCGTGAAAACTGGGGAAATTGAGCGTTGTCCTTGTCGCTGCTGGAACTGGGCCCAGCGAAAGGAAATAAAAACGGCAAAATCCTCGGCCAGACGAAAGGCCCGTCTTAAAGACAAGACATGTGACACGCTGAGTAAGTGATAAGTATTGGGATTAGTAATGAACACACTCAAAAAAAAAGCATTAAAATCAAGCAGAAAAGAAAAGGCGGCGAGTTGAGAAAGGCTGATTCGAGTCGTGAATGGTGGCTGTTGGTTGGTGTTGATGGTGCTAGTCTTGGGTTGTTGGCGATGTTTGTGTTTGCGGGCTCAGTTTCGAGTCGGCAGGAACGACCACCAACCTCGGCAAGACCAAACAACAGAACAACCGCCTCGAGAACAGAAACAGGAAGAATAAACTCGCGCTCGAAGAATCTCGGGGGAAATCAGAGACGAGAACTGAGCTGAGACCACACAGCCGAGAAACCAGAAGTAATAGCCGACTTAAAACCCAAGTTCTGTGGAAATCCCATGCCCACTCTTTTTCTATCCAACCTCGGATCATCAAGGCCAAATTCCCCGGCTTTTGGCGGGTTTTCAACTCAAACAATCCAGCCCTCCGCACTTTGCAAAAACACGGAAAATACTGACGGAACGTTCCCTTATCGCGGACAAGAACGTTACATGGGTCGGCTAGAACTTACACGGGTCGGAAGGGGAGCGTCTCTCTCCTGGCTGAGTCTAAGTTTTATTATATAATCATTAGATAAAATTATCACCTAATCTTTATCTAATTTGTATTACATAATTTATCAATGATTAGTCATTTATTTACTTTTACCTAATCAACTGTCACATGACAGTGCGCGCTCTTCCCGCCGAGCCCGCCATCGCCGTGACCGCCGCCCCCACCACCTTTGCGACTGAACCAAAGCCACCGAGTCCTGTTACCCACTCCAAGCACAAGTTTAACTCAACCAAAACAAGACCAAGACCGTCCTTTCTTCTTCATAACCACCACTTTCAACACACAACTCAATCCGTCCACCATCCACCATCCACCATCCACCATGGGCTTTCTCAGTGATAAGCCTTATACGGCTGTCTCGACCACCATTGAGCGGCTCACCGACGAGAGCCACGACGACGACGACTTTGCCGAGATCGTCGAGCTCGTCGAAATCATCCGCATCCGCACCACTGGGTAGGTTGACACAATCCTCTAACCTAGATTGGCCCCTCGCTAACTGTATATAGTCCCCCTGAAGCTGCCAGAGCTATTCGCAAGAAGCTCAAGTACGGCACTCCTGGAAAGCAGTTTAGAGCACTTACTGTAAGTTACCAACAATCGCCAAAAAAACTTTTGCTAATTATATACAGATTCTCGAAGCTCTTGTCCAGAACGGTGGCCGCCAATTGACTTGTAAGTACTTACTATTGCACACTTGATAACCCCACTAATCTGGTAGCCCTTTACTGCGACGAGTACCTCTTGGAGCGTCTGCGCATCTTGGCCACTGACCCCAGCACCTCTGCGCCCGTCAAGAAGAAGGTCCAGGCCCTTTTCCGCGGCTGGGCCGAGGAGCTTCAGGGAAAGCGTGGCTACGAGCGCCTCGCCGCTCTGCAAAAGCAAGTGCCCCAGCACACTGCCCGCCGCCGCGAGCGCCGCCCGCAGCCCAAGTACCTTTCCAACGACCCGCAGGATCTTAATGACGATGACGATGAGGACGACGTGCCGTCCAGTGGGGCCACGACCCCCGGCGGGTCCAACCCCTCGGTCGGCATTGCGGGCCGCCGCGGCAAGCCCGCCGAGGACCCACACGCGTCGTACATGTTTGGCGCGCACAGCAAAACCACCCTCAACTCAGAGAACCACTCCGGTGTTTCTGGGTCTTACCTCGGCGGCCGCTCCCGCGCCAACTCTCTCACCGAGGAGAACCACAGCGGTTCATCTGGTTCCTTTTTGCGTGCGAGCGCCAACAAGAAGAAGCAGCCCAAAAAGAAGACCCAGTCTGCGTCCCCCGCTTTGCCCCCCGTTAACCTTGTCAAGGAACGGCCCCTGATCCAGCAGACCCTCGCGGACGCGTCCACCGCGTCCACGAACCTGCTCAACGCCCTCCAGCTCATCAACTGGGAGCGCGAGCTCTCCACCGACAACAAGCGCGCCACCGAATGCTTCAACAAGTGCCGGCGCCTGCGCAAGTCCGTGCTGCGGTACATCCACAGCATTGAGAGCGAGGAGTTCATTGGCTCCCTGATCCACGCCAACGAGGAGCTGATCCAGGCGCTCCAAAAGTACGACAAGATGAGCCAGGCGCCCGATGAGGACTCGGATTCGGACTACGAGAACGATGACTGGCGCGTCGAGTCCAAGCAACAACGCCGTGGCGGTGACAGTGAGGATGAGGACAGCGAGAGCGATGTTTCGTCGGTGGTGAGTTCATCTGCGAGACCCCCGGTTCCTAGTGGCAAGGCCAAGGGTAAGAATGCTGGCGCGGTGTCGGACGAGGATGATGAGGAGAACCCGTTTGGGGATGCTAATGCCTTGTAAAGAAATATGTTTATACATGAGAGTTTTATATTGTAATGAAGTTTATATTATTTTTTGGATTAAGGATCAGTTAGTCATTTTGTCTGCGTTGAAGGTTGAAACATGAAGGAGAGACGTGGTAATGGGATTGGTCTTTTTGTTGTTGATGAATTATGGCCAATCAGAATCGAAAGAAATAATCTACTGCAAAGCGTCTAGAAGTTGGAGATCTGGGGGTTTTCGTTAGTATCATCTTAACGTTACTTCAAAGCCGCAGTTTAACCACAAGTTATCTATGACTTATGGGCCATGACTAGAAAATGCTATTTCTTGATTTGTTCAAAAGCAGGTTATGGCAAGAGCAAAAAAAAAAAAAAAAAAAAAGATTGAATTGAATTGAGTGAAGTGAGATTGGATTATTAGTTTAGAGTAAAATTTGGGTACTTTTTTTTTGTTCAGCTAGCTTGTCTGCAATATTCTACGTTCGAGATCGCCAAACGCATTGATAATAGTAAATCTATAATCTAAATATGTAACTCCGAGTCGCTGCTTTCGAATTGGCCTAAATTTGCTTGTTAATGGTTTTGCCAGACTTGCGGCGCTACATTTGTTTGTTTGTCTCTTGCTCTCTAAATGTCGGAGCCACTGCGACGTCGTGGCTACAACTTACAAAGGCCTGTTGTTAATGACATACTGTAAAGTCCAAGGCCCAAGGAATACATGCCGCGAAACGCTCGAGATTGGTAATCTTGATAATTTCAAGTCATGTAAGCAATCTAGTTAAATAAAACTGAGTACCACGATCGACACAACAACGCATCGATGAGGAGCATCTCTTGATGTTTTTTGTCAAAGACTAGTCAGAGGGATAACGGTTGAGTCAGGCCCAGGGTCTTCAGCCGCGCGACCCAGGTTCCTTGGTGTGGGATTGTTAAAATGAGGTCCTTCGGAGAAGTTAGCCAACGGTCTTATAACGCTAGTTGTGGATGCCATACGTACCTTTAGGGAAGTTAGCCAACGGTGAAGAAAAAAAACTTTTCCAAAAGCCTGGCAACAACCATTCGTATATTTTCCAGGAATCGAGTCGGTCACGTGTATAAATATCACGTGGTCTTTCCATAATCTCAACAAAGCTTGCCACCTTTTGAACCTGGCCCATTTTTCAGCGATCTCCTTCAATCTGTATTTTCGTCATCATTTCACAAAAGAATGAGGCTGACCATGGATAGCTCTACTACTGGTACTCTTCTAAGCGTTTTCATGAAATGTACATGATTGCAATATACATACTAACATTTGTTACAAATTGTTTTAGTCGACTCTGAATTTACTACTGACGACGACTTGTTGACCCCCACCGCTTCGCGATGTTCTTCGATTTCGACTAACGATGGGCTCACAAGCCGTGGCTTTCCCCACGACCGACAAGGACTGGCGTCTCCCAAATCCAAATTGGCAAAAGCTGTAATTGACCAAGAGATTGACAGTATACTGGGCACTCTGGGTGGAGAGGCGCTCAACAAAGACAACTTCACCGACAAGTACCCCAAGCTCATTGAGCAGGCAGAGCTCAGTACCCTGTTTCTCCAGTCGCAGTTCCCCAAAAATGCGTAAAGGTCGTTTGAGCAACATTTGGCCACCCAAGTAATTTTGAATACTTGCGGGGAGTGGCAATCTCAATTGCAAAGCGAGTCAATTGAGGATTTGGAGAACTTGTGGATTGCTCTGGGGTACTGTTTCTACGGCAAGGATGTGATTATGCAAAAATACAAAGTTTCGCGGGAACTTCTTGCACTGGCCTGCTACAGTTACAATTTGAGCCGCAAAGGAGCCTATATGAAACCACAGTGGGCCAGTGTAGTAGCATGGCATCATCAACAACTTCAAGCGCTGAATTCAAAATGCATTTTTCAAAACAAGGAATTTACAAAGCTTCATTTTCAGAAGGCTTTGGATGTTGCTCCTTGGGCATGCAGCGACATAAAACCTGTACTTGAAATGGCCAAGAGCTTTGGTGACGTGACTTTGTATGCCAATGCTCTACTTCGATGGAAGCCCTGCAGTCCATTTGACGCGCCAGACTTTCCCCTGTTTGAACAGTTCAAAGCATTATAGTAGCGTGTATATAAGCTTCTTCTTTCGTTTCAATCTTTGTTTCTTTATTTAATGGACAAAATTAACTCTCCGTGTGTATTTAAACAGAAAAAAGCTTGAGGTGATATGCATGGGTACAGAAATGATAAACGTCCTAGTATTAACCAGCACAATGAATAGTTCATGATCGATCATCGATGATAGAAATTGTTGCAATCAAATTTCAATCCAATCAATCGCTCTCAAAGAGTAGCTGATGAAGAATTAGTGATAAAGGTAAAGTTTTTACTCATTGGAAACCTGCAAGCGCGTCTTGTGGGCAAGATTTGATTCTATTGCTACATTTTTGCCAGCTCATGTTGCGCATTGCGCATTGCTACATAAATACCCGGTCTTTGCCGGCCGTTTCAACATGAAAGCTTTCGAACCAATCCTTCCAAAAACAAATGTCTTCTACATCAGCAAATCACGGTGCCGAAGCGCGTGATGACCAGTTGCAGGCAAACAAGTGCAAAATTGAAACGGATTCGGACACCCAGTATGAGCCTTCTGAAGACGACACCGCCGGAACAAACCTCAACTGGTACCTCAGCTCCAACTCCGGAGGAATTCCAGAAATCTCTTTTTAACAAACGCAAACTTGAACTGGAGTCAATCAAAAAACAAGAGGCACAGCTTGTCATCCAAACCGCAATTGAAAACATTATGGCAAGTCTAGGCTCTTCAGATTTGGGGCTTGAAAACTATATCAAATTCAGAAACTGCGTCCATATGGAGGAAAAATATGCTCGTCAAATATGCAACCTCTATAAACAAGACATGGCAAATTTTTACAGCAACTTGATTTTAGAATTATCTCAACGAATTTGTCCCGCCTGGCAAGAGGAAATTCAACTTGACAACCTTACTGGTTTGGAACAATTGTGTTAAGCTCTTAATGCTTGTCATACTCACGAAACCAATGTGAATGAGTGCAAACGTTTGAGAAAACTGGCTAATATGTTGAAACAAGAAACCTCAACTGATCAACTCTATTCCAAACTGGCATGGCACAAAGACACCATTTCTAAACTGAATCTGTCAGAGCTATTTTCCAAAGCTGAGTATGATGATTTGCACTTTGAAATTGCCAAGTTTTATTGCCGTTCATCTCTGCCCAAACATGAAAACATTATATCAAGTGCAAAGACATTTTCTGGTTTGCAAAATTCTGTGACTGACTTTCCGTCATGTTACAAACGCAGCTACATACCCCCAGAAATGGAAAATTCATGTTAGCCTTCTTGGTAAATGTCATCAAAAATCAAGCAAAAATAAATTATAATAAAAAGATGTGCGCCTGGTTCAAGCATACTGGTAAAGTTATAGTAATTCTGGGCGGATGCAGATATGTAATGGGGCCAGCAATGCAGCTTTTCTGTGGCGTTGCGGGTTGGCTAGCATGTTTTGTGTGCATTCTGTTATTTGTTTATTACGTTTGTTTGAACAGGAAGTGTCACCTAATTCTGAATTTATTTTCCATTTATTTTCACGGGTCGTGAAAATTATACTAGAACTATTTGAATAAAGTTCCGGTCTACTTACCGTGACGTTCTGTAGCCATTTCTTTGAGTGAAAGCATCCTATGAGCAAGAAATTTAAAAAATTGCTGATTGATTTAATTTTTCTAGCCCAGTAGATTACTATTCATTGACTATAAATACCAAGTAATTGCGGCTATTTTTTTTTTTTTTTTTTTTCTTTTTAGTCCAAGCCGCAAACAAAAAAAAAATGTTTTCAGACTCAGAATCAGACACTAACATACCTCGAGAATCTATGGAAGCCCTTTTTCGCAACATGCTTCTTGGGTCTTCCAGACATTCCAAGTACGAAGCAGAATTAGACGATCGCATTGCTATCCTGAAAAATGAATGCAAACGGGTGATGACTCTGTTGGATGGAAAAGTTTTGAAAAAAGAAAACTATCTGGATTTGAAAGCAAAAATTTCTCACGAGGTTGGTCTTGGTAAAGCAATTTGTTCTTTCTATGAATTATCTGTGGATGCATTTGAGGAGGAAATTGTTAAAGGAATACTTCCACGAATCTGGTTTGAATGGAGAAGACAAATCGAAGGAAACGTTTACGCAAGGGTGTCCATGTTATGGACGCAATTGGACGAATTTTATTATGGCGAGGCTGTCATCAAAAAGAAGCACGAAAATCTTTGAAACTTCTCCACGCTGTGCACAAAAAGGATTCCCCCTCTGCATTGCCAAGTAAACTGGAATGGCATCAGAACCAGTTGAAAGAGCTCAACTCAGTATGCGACTCTCGGAATGATAGGTTCAACTCACTTCACTTATTTGCAGCCAAAACGTATGCATCTGATGCTTTTCCGGCAAAAGAAGGATTTCTATCCGAGTCACAAAACCTGGAGGAATTGATTCAACGTGTTAAGGATACTCTTCCCCAAGACTTTCAGAGTAAGCAATACACTCCTCCTAAGTGGAAATAAATTTTGTTTAGTTTGCAATATAAATATAAAGATATTACAGTATCGAGTTCTTTAACCTTATACAATGACATGATAATCCCCAGCCGTCGGTCGTTGTGGATTGGCGGTTTATAACCTTTCTTCAAGACTACCGGAGATCCCCAACTTGCCACCTCTCTTGGAACAAAATAAGACACGTGATTGATAATCGATGGTGGCTATCTAACGAACTAACTGGATGAACTATGTAAACTATCTGGCTTTCTGAAAAGTAAAGTAGGAGAAGGGGGATACCTATTCAAACAAAAACCAGACAACAGAATGACCAATTGGATGCACTGAATGAGCAAACCAATAAGGCTGCAGCAAAGCTGCCAGCCGCACTATGGACTTCATCCCTAAATTCGCCTAGCTGCTCGCCCTTAGGGCCTAGCACTATCGTAACAGTGACAAATCTATTGGTTAGAATCAACCAGAAGTCAGTTTAAACTTTTAAGTAATCAAGCTATTGAACAGAAAGTGAACGTGTCGGGTTGGTGATCATCATTCTTCAGGGCTCTGTTTGAAGCCAGAAGTACACAACTCCCTACACAATTATTGAGTGCTATAAAGTTAGAAGCTTCGAATTTCCAGGGTAGACTAAAACTTGAAATAACCTTTACTTACAATCCCAGTGAGCAAAAAATGTTATTACGAATGCTGGTATTAGTGGAGTTTCAATCCAAGTCTTGCTAATTTTTTTCAATGCGCAAGAATTTATTGAACTTTGAATTCTTGCGCATAGAGAAACATCTTCTGTAACGCAATCCAAATTCCATTTATATTTCTGTCATTTTCTTGATATTATACAGTAACTATACGCCATACCTCTCTTTTTCTTTTCTCATTCCAATTATACATCACCTCCAGCAAAAACACAATGAAAAGTAGCAGAGACACAGCCTATAATACTTCAGACTATGGCAGTCCAGACCACGAATCGACTGACACACCTGCTACGGACTCCGACACCGACGACACAGACACCGACGAAAGTGGTTTTAAATCTTTAAAAAAGGAGCAAGCACTAGAGCTTGCTAAAAAGGAAGCAAACAGACTCCTTTCAAATTATCCATCCCTGGCTTCTGAAAATCACTACAAATTTAAAAAAGATGTCGGGTCACAGCGGAAGATTATCCAGATTGCATTCAAGCTCTACAGTCAAGATACCTCTCTTTTTGACAACTACTTTTTATCTGCATGTGCCTCAAATATCTGCAATACTTGGAAAAACAGGCTGAAAAGTCTTGAATTTGGCAGTATGGAAGAACTCTGGAAAAAACTTGAAATGTGTTATCAGTGGTCAAAACGTGAGAAATTGCGTGAAAAACATCAAAAAGCACATAAAGACGTTACAGCACTGATTACAAGACTAATCCAGCCCAGCAGCGTTAATGAGTTGCATTGGAAACTTAACAAACATCAAGAAATGATGGTTGAAATTAATTCTAGTGAAACATTCCCCATACCACAGTATGAAAACACTCATCTAGAAATTGCCAAAACGTATTGTTTTGCAACTCTTGAAACGCGATATCACGATCATGTTGCTGCTACTAAATCCATAGTAGATTTAATATCAGTGTTTGACAGCATTTACCCGTTAGGAACTTATTATCACAGGTACTATTATTTGAATTAGTCTTATTCAGGAAAAATAAACCAATTTGTTTTGTTACTGGTAAATAATTTAATAAACCTCCATATCGAAGCAAAAGCTATATCATTGATCTTGCTTTTTTTTTTATCAAAATGCCCTACAGAACAAAGCCAGTAAGATAATTTAAAAAAAGATTATGGTAAATCAATTCTTATTATCATCCCTGAATGTTTAGATTATAGTCTTTATGACCAAAGAAATATTAATTTGCGGTGCATAGGCCTGTTTAGTTTTAAATCTAGTTTTCTGCTTTGAAACTTTTACTGTGGCGACCGCAGAGTAGCAATCTTGTCTTTTGTTTTCTTTTCAAATCAATTGTGCCAAGGCATAAGTTATGATATTAGGGTATGATAATGACAAGCCCCTTACAATTAATAGTTTTTTCAAGTCTAGTTACAGTTTTTTGACGATATTGCATATCATGGAAATTTATACGGTGATAGTTGTTTGTACTTGAACTTTGCATATTAGTGATCTTTTATCCATACAAAATTTACATTTATTTATAGGCAAACAATAAATCAGCGTGTTTGATAGATGTACCACTTAGATACCAGTTACGTAAATACCAAAAAGGAATTGACATGAGCACAATTTTTGAAAAGTTGCTTGGTTTCAACAACACAGTGGATTTTTGAACTCTTGCGCATAGATAACGCGTAGCATAGTTCAATTTTGCAGTAAGGTTCGCGGTTTATATAGTTGCCTTGCTTTCTTTCTTCTGTTAAATGAATAGAGATATACCTATAAATCAACGTCTTTATCCTTAGTTTCTGCACGTTGTCAGACTCTTTATATTTTTTCTATTTGATACAACAAAAATGTCAAGCATCAACAGCCAATCCACCGCCAGCACAGTCACTGATAAGCCTGGTACCGACAAGCCTCAAAAGAAAAAAGACTCTGACTTGGTTCCAGACGACTCTGACAGTAGCACTTGGGACAAAATGTCGGTCGACACTCCTGCGGCAAATTCAGACAATGAGTCTATTGCAACTATTGAGGGCAAACTCAGCTCAGTCAAAATTGAAAACGCGCAAAAGATCATTGAGAACGAACTTGAACGGATTGTTGCTAAGCTAAATCCTAAAACTATTTCCATGGCAAACTACAAAGAGTTTAAAAAAAAACGTTCCAAGAGCAGAGAGCGACTTTTGAAAGTTTGTCAATTGTATGACCAAGATGAATCATTTTACGACAATGTAGTTACAGCCAAAGCAATATTTCTTTTATGCCCAGAATGGAAAAAACACGTTGATGGAATGCATATTTTTACATTTTCAGAGTTTCGTGAAATCCTCGACCCTCGTTTCAAGGAGGAAGCGAGTATTGACGCGTACAAAGGTATGGTAAAGCTTCTCGATCGTCTTGGCAAGCATGATTCCAAAAATTATCTGTTTTGGAAACTGAAGTGGCACCAAAAGGAAATGGTCAGACTGAATCGCGCAAATACTTTCAAAGAACCTGACTACAGCAATTTTCACCTGAATTTGTCAATACGTTATTGCCGCCAGGCATTGGAAGGGCGGGAAAAGCAGCTTGGGAAACAAAGTTCTTTGCAGGAACTCATTTCTGTCGTTGATAACATTCCATTGTTGGATCATTACCGTGATCTAAGTTTTTCTTAATCTTGTGAGTTGCGAGTATGATCAAAAAGCGCTGTTTTAATCTTTACTATAGTGTCTAAATTTTAAAGTCTACAAGTGTTTTTTTTTCATTAAAGCTCCTTCAGCTTTTCCTCCAACCTGGCCGTTTTAAGCGCATACGCGCCCTGCCTGGCCGCAATCTTGCCTTCATCCATATAAGCCGGTTCAAATCCCTTTACCTCTTCACCATTTGTCGCCGGTCTCGTTTCGCGCTTCATCCAGTCGTAGAGCTCGTTCATGTACTCTGCGTCCTTGGGAAACTGGAAGTTGTGGAAGTCGCTGCCGGAGCCCTTGGCCTGCTCCTCGGCCTGCTCGCTGGCGCGCATGGCGGCGGGCGGGGGCAGGTCGAGGCGGCCTGCGTAGACGCGGGCGACGATGGCGCCCTGGGACTCGGCGAGGGGGAAGGGGACGGTAAACTTGGTCATGACGATGACGGAGAGGGTGGGGTCCGGGTAGTAAAAGATTTGCTTGTAAAGGCGGTTGAGGCGGTTGCCGGTGGTGATGATGGAGTCGGGGTTTTGGGGGTCGACGTAGGATTTTAAAAAGGGGAAGGAGTAGAGGTACCCCGTGCAGTAGATGATCTTGTCAATGTCGGTGAAGACAGTGCCGTCTACAAGGGTCACTGTGTGTTTGGCACTGTTGAACTCCTGGATCACAGCGACATCTGTGACCCGGGGGTCTTCACAGTATGGCATTCTTGACTCTGAGTTGATAGACCGGTACACTTTCTTGGCGTGTGTGGCCACTTGCAATGACACATCGAGGCCAGAAGCTGAATTGCCTACTACCAGCACCGTCTGGTCGGCGAAATCCTTGGGATCGTTGTAGTACTTGCTATGCGAAATACTTCCAGGGTACCGCTCGGCCCACTCCTTGATACCCTTGACGTTGGGCAAATGAGGGACGTCGTAGTGGCCAGTGCAAACCACAATGGCATCGTACTCTTCAGTTTCCTGGGCGCTTCCCTCCGTAGTATATGTGACTTTCCACTCCTGGCCAACTTTTTCAATCGAGTCGACTTCAGTGCTGAGTTTGACGAGGTCCTTGATAGGTTCGCCGTACTTTTGGACGTACTTCAAAACGTCGCTTCGCAGCGGGAAAGTTGGCAGGCTGTCGTCAAACGGTGTATTGTTGTACATCATGACCTCCTTTGGGATGTTCGTCTCCATGTCCTTGTACATGGGGTTGAAAAAGACCTTCTTGCCATCTCGCAGGAAAGGAGGCTCCTTCTGGTAAGGGTCAGTAGAAGGGATGAGCGGCGTGTCCCTGGTGTTGGGGTAGTAGTTCCAAACTCCACCAGTCTGGGCTTGACGCTCAAAGATCTGGATCTTTTTGAAGCATTGTTCTGCCACAAGGGTCTTGGCTAGTGCAAGGCCACAGGGACCGGCACCGATAATAGCGACTGACTTGACTGGGAAACTCATTGAAGGATGATGATGAAGTGGTGATTTGGATTTCGAGAAGGACCAGACTTGTGTCTGGCTTTATATACTTTATGCAGACCCGGTTATCGCGATCTTTCAGTGCCAAAGTTCGTTAATTCCGAACAGATAATGATAGCAAAACGCAGTAAGAGCCGGTGAAATAGCTGCTGAGTGTCATATTTCCAGCATTAAGCCCGCGCGAGGGTGGAATATGATAAGATTATATAACGGCTCGGTGCTGCGGTCGTTGCCGATGGTTTGGCAACGCACCTTTTTGCCTGTGTTATGTAACATGTGGCTTACTTGATTAGTCACGTGCAGTGTCAAAATCCACCAATGAGCGTGGGCCGTGGCCCGGAGAAAATCAAGCCAGATTCAAGCCACCCGGGATTTCCTGATCCATCGCGCGCATTGTGCAATGCCGTGGAGTCACTGGAATGGCCTGTTCAAAGCCCAGGCAAAGGATCCGCTCGGATAAACATCCGCAGAGAGCGGGCTGACGGAGCTGTTGGCAGCAAAGTGAACTAGTGGCTGGACATTTCAGCCTCACAGTCATTCTTTATAGGCTGTAAGTAGAGTATTGATGGATTTGACATTTGGATATTGGACCCTCAATTCACTGAATAAAAGTAAGTAAATAGTCAAGATACGCGCTTCAGTATAGTAACTCTACATTGACTATTATGACTATCAATTTCCCGGGATTCATGAGTTTGCAATCAGACGGCTGCGCCGTTCATTCTCGTTCGGCTTTTGGGCCTACTTAGAAGAGGAATAAAATTTGTGTGGGGGAGCCAACATCGTTGTGGGGGTTTGCGAGATAACCAACTAAAGTGTCCAACAAGCAGTCTACTCATTACATATCGAAATAGAAGCTCACGCAGTAGTACTATGATAGTGCATGTGAAGAGTGGCCTCATGCGATAAGAAAAATGAATTGGAGAGAAAGCAGGGCTCGTGGACTCAACGTCCAAATCAAGGCGAGCTGGTGCTGAAGAAAATGCGATTCTCCGAGTGGTGGAATTAAGAACGGCAGGCCATTACCTTGTTAGTTTGTTCAATATAAGCATCATTTCTGAGCTTATCAGGGCCGTTGGGGTCTTTGAATACAAATTTTGAGCTGATATTTGGCGATAGTCCCTCCATCGGCATTTGAACAAGTATGGCGGTGGATAAATTGCCGACCCGTACAATGCAACTGAATTATTTGCTGGAAAATCTAAGTGCATACTTCAAACCAGAATACTATTAACGTATAACCCAATTCAGGTCCCTTAGCTGCCTTACGGCTGCTGTTGAGTGTCATCATGTTGTTGATTCACCGGCACAGAACAACTACATGGCATCATGAAAATTAAATAATGAAAAAAATATAAAAAGAACCGTTCTAGCCCGGACATGCCTCTTCTTTTCGACGATAAAAAAAACCCATCATCATCATTGCTTCTTCTCGCTAACTAAGTAACGTCCACCAGTTGATCGTCGACATTCCAGTACTAACGCTTCTTCCGGGCCACGATTTCCAACCAGGCGTTGTTGTTGCGTTCACAGGTCAAAAAGTCGGTGCAAAACGGGCCCTCCTGGCGTTTCCACCTTTCCACGACTGGCTTTTTTCCTCTTGTAGGCTTAGCGCCAAAACAAATGCACCGATCCCACCACAATTCCTTTTTTTTTTTTTCTGTAGGCCAACAAACTATCAATCTAACTGCTAACTAATAGTTGGTTAACTAGTCAACGGGATGCACTATCATCGCACAGTTTCTTATGTTGATGAGGCAACAGCCCAGGTCGTCACGACGCTAGCCAAGCCCTGCTCGGTTGTTCGTTGCTTTGCTTTGCTTGCACATCAGCTTTCTTGACCAGGAGACTAGACCACTTTGGTCCGATTCCAAGTGGTTACCAGCGACATGAAACCCGGCCTTGCCTTCGTTCGTCTTTGCTAGTTATCCGAGCTAAGCGTCCGTTTGGGATAAAATGCCACCCTATAGCCTTCCTACTTGGTTAGGCCCCCATGAACAGAACATCAGCCTCCTTAATTATGTATTGCTGAACTGCGACAGCGTCTTCTAATACTAGCGAAACAGTAACTATTTGTACTAGTCCGAATTCCACCTAGAAACCCGTGGACATCTGTCGAGATATTTAATTAATTTAAAAGCGCGCCCTTAATTCCAAGCTGCGCTTTCTATTCCCGATACTGTTAGTCTGCTTACTTTCAGATCAAGTAAGCGCTTTTTAAAGGAGAATTTAATTATTTAGCCGACAACAATAAGTAGCTACAGGGCAGGGGTTAATTTTGTCGGCTAAAAGTTCAAAATCCCAGTCCTGGCGTGGACTTTGTTGTTTTGAGTGCTTCGCCTTTGTGCTGCACACACTAGTTTGAAAATGACTGTGAAAAACGAGCGAATACGTAGACGCCCCAAAGCGTCGGAACCGCCGATTGCTGAATTGGTGTTTGATCATTCCACCAGGTTGTTTGGTGCTGAAAAGGCCCACCAGTGAAGGTTTGTGTGGGGGTAGACCCAGAGGGAGAACATTTTACCGGGTTGAGCAACTAGAATCCAAGTAGAACCCGGCAACAGAAGGACGTTACAAATAACCCAGTGTATGAATGAGAGTTACCTGTGATTTCACTAGTAGTCTCATAAGTCCCTCCAATAAATTGTTATTGAATCACATGGGATGCGAGAATTATAAGGAGGAACAAAGTGGATTGATGGGGTTGAATGGAGCAAGAGGCCGCGTTTCAGGTGCACAACGCCACGATACTCCGTTTGCTTTGCTCTCGTTTGCAACTTGCAAGTGGCCAATCCAGCCTAGAGAGAATAGAGTAGCTCACATGTGGAAAGAGAGTGCTGGGTTTCGCTAGTGCTCTGGTTGCAGCAGCCTCACTTCCGGAAACAAGGCTCTTAATCATCACCACCATAAACCCGGTTGAACCCCCCAACATACCTAGAGATAAACTACTTACTTAGTTAAGTATTGCTTTGAGATCTTTGTTGGTTGTTATGGCGGTGATCAGTGTCCTCATAAACCGGAATTTTTTAGCTGCGCTGTGGGCTCGGCATTTGGAGCTAAGCCGAATACTCCCAACCGGGAGCGTCCAAGGCACATCCTTCTTCTCTTTTCAAAAGCCATTCAGTTCAAACTTCAAACAGTTGTCTTTATCACGGTCTTTGGGTACGTGTCGCCGTGGCATTGAGGTGTATACAGTCCTGGGTCCATGATTCATTCAATCTATTAGTTCAAGTATAGCCTGTTCCTTTTCAAGTTTAGCGTGGACAACGAGAAAAAAGAGCAGCCAGGACAGTTTTTCTGCAGCGTGAGCCTAAGGTACCAGCTTTGGAATGCCGCGCGTGTTTGTCAAAAATGACCAAATTGGCCCGTTCAGGCAGACCAGACAGTCGGGCCTAAATAATCGAATTGATCAAGGACGTGGGTTTACAAGCGCTAACTAGCTTGAGTAGTACGAGCAGTAGCAGGAGCAGCAGCAGCAGCTCCCTTTGAACACGATCGTGCCACGCTGGCTGGACTGGTTGCGTCTATGCCACCAACAACGACCTTGGACAGCTCTATAGTTACTAAGTAGGTCTCTACGTAAATAAAAACATTCAAGTCTGGTGAAGACCGCCAAAGACGGTTGGCGGGGAGCTCGGTAATTGAAATCACAAACAGTCGGGATTTAAAATATTTTCTTTTTTTTGCCCTTTTTGAAAACGCCAGCTACGTACTTACGAAATAGCTTCAGAGCCTCGCACTAGGCACAAAACGGAACAAGAAATGAAAAAGCAAAGCAAATCGTTCTTTTCTTCTATCGATTGCGGAGGTTTTTAAGATTAAGATTCAAACGAGAATGACGAAGCTGGTGAACCTGAAAAAAGCACTAGTGCTGGTGTGAAAAAGCAATTCGGGGCAGGAAAATGGAAAACCGCACTAGTTCCATGATGCTGTTATATAAACACACATCTTCCCCCCGTTTTCCGATTCCTTCTTTTTTATTTACTGAATTCTTCTCGCTGTATATTCTGGTGCCTCGGACAACTCTCAGACAAATTTGTATACTTCAACTCAACCTGTGGCAGCGCTGAATCCCTGTCTTACTTTTCAAACGCAAGGCGACAACTACTTCGGCATTTCCAACTACCGACATTTTCTATACCGATATCACATACTCCAGCAATGACCAACATGGACAACATTAACCTGGGGCGGAACTCTGACGTCGTTGGCCCCCAGCAGCAAGCGCTTTCAGCCTCGACCTCGGCTTCGGCCCAGTCAAATACTTCCTGCAGCACAGTGCCAACAGCGACCAGAACGACCCGGTCCAAATCTGTAACACTAGTAAGTTTTCATGCCCACTGCCCACCCTTCGGTACCCCCTCCCCTCAAGCTTCCACGTCTTTCGAGCCAGTCTAACCCCGTTCTTTCCATTTAGCATTACAATCCTTCATGCTCGCCAAACTCTGCCGGCGACGCTTCTTCATGCGGGTCGGCCGCATTTAATACCGACATTTTTGCATCACACACCAGCGACGAAACGGCAACTTTAGTGACGACGGCGACCGCACTACAGCAAGGGCAGGCCTCCACTGCTGCAAGTATACACAGCATGAGTCTTCTGGACTTGCCGACCGAGGTTCTGGCCAACATTGTTTCAAAAGTGGACGAGCCGTCGGCGCTCCCCAATCTGGCGGCGACTTGCTCGTGTATGCGGTCATTGACGCTGCCTGTACTTTGGGAAAATCTGGCATTGGACTTGAGCGGGAACCAGGACGACAAGGCCGACAGCCAGTTTCTCAGTAAAAAGCAAACAGAAAAGCTGCTTCGTACCGTCTCGCGGGGCCTTGTGAGCCGGCTGGCCATGGAAAGCGTGCAACAGGTTTCAGTCTGCGTGAGCGAGGAGACCACTGACGACCTGCTGGGGTT
Organism: Geotrichum cucujoidarum; assembly: GCA_030566025.1. Lineage (NCBI taxonomy): Eukaryota > Fungi > Ascomycota > Dipodascomycetes > Dipodascales > Dipodascaceae > Geotrichum > Geotrichum cucujoidarum. The sequence goes on from JAJMHN010000161.1 coordinate 32,750, forward strand.
TGTCGGCCAGAACCTCGTCAACAGCGAGCTCTTGCCCGATGTCGGCAAGCTAGAGGTCACGGGGACGAGCTGGGTCAATGTCAACAGCGTGAAGGGGCTGCTGGCCGGGTTTGTCAACACGAGCATCGTGGAGGTCGGTCTCTACGACTTGTCGCTGAGCACGCTGGTCGAGGTCGTCATGCCCGAGTGGCAGGCCAATGACCAAATCACGGCCTTGGGGGTCACGCTCACAGCGGCAAACCATACCTCCGACCTCAAGATTCTCGCCGACATGCTTGAACTATTGCCACAACTGACTAGTTTTAGTCTAGGTTTTAGTTACGACTTTGACTTGGCGGATAGTGTGCTTGTGGACGGCATGGCCAAGCTCTTTTCAGGTCTCGACAAGAAAGTGGACACGGTCAAGGTATTTGATTTCCCTCCCTACTTGTCCTTTGACCCAGCATGGCTTAGTTGCTCTGTCGCCGAGTTTGTCTTCCACACGAACGAAATCGACTGCGAGGCGTCGTTCATGCAATCTCTGCTGAAATGCACGCAACTCAAGCGTCTCAGCGTCAGCATTGTCCAAAGCATTGAGCAACCACCACTGGCGCGATTCAAGCCGACAGTCAAACTGTCTACATTGGAGCAACTGAGTCTCGATACCCCCAACAGCGGCTTGTACCTGCCCGCGGTCCTTGCCGCCAACCGCCAGTTGCGCCAGCTCGCCATTTCCAACATGTCGACGTCGACCCTGGTCTCGCTCTTTGGTCTCCCCGACCTGGCCCATTTCACCATTTACTCCTTTGCATCCTCGGCGTGTGCTACGAGCCTGACCCGCCTCATTCTCAAGTCGACCGTGGGTCATTTGCACCCGCTCAGAACCCTTGTTTTCCCCACAGCGTCTAGCCCGGTATTCACAATGGGCGAACGCTCGGTTGCGAGAATTTCCAACTTGTTTATTTTTGCGCCGGCATTGACTGCCACTGTCACGCCTACAGATTTGACTGCCAACAACAGGCAGGCCCTGGGCAGGGCATTCCCTTTCATGAGTGCGGACGAGTTGGAGCTGTTCATGTTTTACACCAACGGCCTCGCCATTTCCAAAGTTCATTCATAGTCTTTTTTTTTTTTATTTATTTATTCCCAAACAAATGCAAATTATTTATTCATTTTTCTCATGATTGGTTTTTTTTTTTTTCTCTTCTGTAGGACCTACCTTTGTGTGTGTTGGCGCCACCGTGAACAACATCAAACCGGCTTAGCGTCGTTCACCGTACTCTAACTTTAAACTAAAAACACACCCCGTAACAAATCGGCGCATCAATAAGTACTCATTGCCGCTCCAGTGCTAGTCTTGTTTCCAAGCAAGTCGGAGCGTTGCTGCCTTGCTACAGCATCGCGATCCATGGATATTCTTCCTTCTTGGTCTTAGTTGAAGTTAGCGCAAACTTGATTGCGATAACATGGGATGGGTTGTTAGTTGTAATTACACTGTGTAGTTGGGGCTTGCGAAGGTTTGCACTCAATGCGCCGCTCTTGGGGTCCTAAGCCTAGCCTAGCTAGACGCGGAACTGAGAACAAGAGCATGGGGATCACGGGTCAAAAATACTCAGCCCCCAAAGCCCACCTTGCCTTTCCGGGTACAAGCTTGCTTGGTCCCTCTAACTAAAAGAATCGATAGTTTGATGGCTAGTCAGTCCATGCTTTACTGGGCCTGAAACGGGACTAGCCCTCCTTCATGCCAACTCAAGTTTACTTTGCTACTTACCACGCGCCAACTTGGGCAAGTTAACTAGTCTGGTCTCTCAATACGAACTAACTCGCTTTTGGCGGTGCTTTGCAGCTCGTCGTACAAGGCATAGTGCCATTCCAAACAGGGCATGGAAAGAAACTACGAAGCCGTAGTTTGCTTGTTCTTAGTACGTGGTGGGTTGAGTGCAAAAAACCCCCACGCAAATCGGGGCTGGGCGTTCAATGCAGAACTTGGACTTAAGAAGTACGAACCAGCAAGCGTGAGTTGAGCAGTAGAATCATCATGATATCACGGTTTTAATGCGGAACAAGAGAAGAACGATCATCATCAATCGCAAGTTGCTTGTTCTGTGTCGATGGATTTCGAGTATTGTGCACGGCTGAGCTTAACCAACCAATGAAATGCGACTATTTCCAACTGGTACAAGGCCTGTGATGGGCCCTTGAATGGAATCAATTTGTCACCACAACATGGACAGTGTGGTGTTTCTTGCAAACTGATTTTTTACAGCTAAAAGCTCTTCAATTCCTTCTTCTTTTTCTCTAGTTTTTCTCTTCTCAACCACCGGTTTAACGCTCGTTTACAATCAACAATCATGACCTTTGTCCTCTTCTTCACTACTGTTGCCCTGCTCAGCACAATCCTCTTCTGGATCGTCATTGGGAGTACACTACGCGGCGATGGCCTCTAACTACTGCTTTGTTTTTCCGGCTTTAACTAACTTGTAGGCTTTTTCCTTGCTCCGTTGATGTTGTCCTTCATGATTGCCTCTGTGGCATTGTGGGGATTTACTAAAACGTCCGTGTTGGTGTACAAAACCAGAGTCCGCAACTACCTCAGTCCCGAGACTGTCAAGACCATTGATGGCGTCAAGGCCAGGTTGTCTGGTTTGGTCGATCTTTCCAAGTCCCAGGTCTCGCGTGTGATCAACAAGATCCCTGGCTACACTCGAACTCGCAAGTACGTCGAGGACTCGCAAACCAAGGTTTACTCATTCTTTGCGGCCAAGCCCCAGACTCCCGCTGGCGAGCAAGCCGAGGCCATTGTTCCCGAGGAGCTCCGTGCCAAGGGCGAGGACCGAAACTCTGCCCTGTCCCTGGACCATGTCGAGCAGCAGGAATAAGCGTGGATCACGGCATGAAAATCGACATAGTTTTGTAGACTTGTTACATAAGCCTCCATACCAAGTCAGAAAATCAATCAACAAGCATTGTTAAAGTTAGCTTTCCCCTTTAAAATGACGGAACCTAGAGTATAAAACCCTCTTGCTCTGCCCACGTTTTATTTAGTTCTATTCGAAACCGCATTGCCAATTGCTAAAATACAATGTCGTACGTGACTGACTACAAAGATATCCCATTGAACACGCCCGTTGCCGAGATCCCCGGCAAGGTGCAGCAAGTCGTGGACGGGTTCCGGACCCACAAGACTCGCAACCTCAGCTTCCGCAAGGAACAGCTGCGCAACTTGTTTTACGCCATCCACGACAACAAGGACATTCTCTACGACACGTTCAAGCTCGACCTGCACAAGGCCCCGCATGAGGCCAACATGAGCGAGATCTCGTTTGTGTTGAACGAGATTATCTGGTTCATTGAAAACCTCGACCAGCTGGCCAAGCCCGAAAAGCCCGGCGTGGCGCTCTTCCAGCAGCCCGCCAGCGTCAAGGTCCAAAGCGTGCCCTTTGGCACCGTGTTGGTCATTAGTCCCTGGAACTACCCCGTCATGCTCAGTATATCGCCAGTGGCGGCGGCAATTGCGGCCGGCAACACCGTCGTGCTCAAGGTGAGCGAATTGACCCCACATACCTCGCGCGCCCTCATCATGCTCTTGCAGGCCCACCTCGACCCCCAAGTGTTTGTGGGCATTACTGGCTCTGTCCAGGAGTCGACAATGCTCTTGGCCCAAAAGTTTGACAAGATTCTCTACACGGGTAACGGAACCGTGGGCCGCATTGTGAGCAAAGCTGCCGCCATCCACCTCACGCCCGTTATTTTGGAGCTCGGCGGCAAGTGCCCTGTTGTCATTACGCGCCATGCTGATTTGCGCCTGGCGGCACGTCGTACCCTTTGGGGTAAATTCATGAATGCCGGCCAGACCTGCGTTGCCCCCGACTACGTCCTTGTCGAGGAGAACGTGCACGCCGCGTTTCTTGAGGAATTGAAAAAGGCATACAAGGAGTTTGCTGGCGAGTTGGACTCGGCCACTGACAGCTACGCACACATTGTCAATGAGAGACACTTTGAACGCCTGTCGAGCATTTTGGACAAGACCAGCGGAACCGTTGTCGTTGGTGGCGAAAGGGATGCTTCCAAGAAATTTATTGCTCCTACCTTTATCGACGGCGTCGAGAGCACTGACTCCGTCATGGAAGACGAGATTTTTGGTCCCTTGATTGGTATCGTCAAGGTCCCCAGTCTCCCCGCCGCTCTCGAGTTTATCGAACGCGAGCACCCTACCCCCCTTGCGCTTTACCTCTTCTCCAACAACAAGGCCGAGCAGCGTCTTGTCCTCGACACGACCCGCAGCGGCGGCGTCGGCATCAACGACCCCCTCATGCACGTGTCGCTTGTCAACGCGCCCTTTGGCGGCGTTGGCGCCTCCGGCAACGGCGGCTACCACGGCAAGGACGGCTTCCAGGCCTTCTCGCACCGCCGCACCGTTTTCCACCAGGCGTCCATCACCGAGCCACTGCTCAACATTAGGTACCCGCCTTACACGTCGGGCAAGGCGAAGCAGTACAACATGCTGTCGACGCCGTCGCCCTGGTTCCCGAGAAAGGGCCCTGTGCGCCGGTCGCCTTGGAACAGGGTGCTACAGCCCAAGTACTTCTTGACCATTATCTTGGTCAGTTTCTTGCTGTCTCTGTTTGCTTAAAAATAACAATGAAAATTATAATATAACGAAACATAAGATATTGGATTTAATCACAGTGTGTATAACTCGATAAGAGATTTTTTTTTTTTCATTTGGTTGGGCTTGGATGGACCTGGATCGAATCGTTCTTACATGTGGGGGCAGTTCGATGAACGCAACATCTGGATAAGTGTAAATATCCAAGATTAAGCTAAGACAAATCAGTAGCATAGGCATTCAGCTCGCTCAACAAATTTATTTAGATACCGTATATAAAACGGAACTTAGTTTATTCTGGCTGCTGCAGGCTGCTGCGCTTAAGACTTCAGTTGAAGAACGGCTGTCGAGATTTTTTCGGCTTGGGAGTTTTGTTCTTTCACAACCACCATACAAGCACTTGAATAGCCGAAGACCATGAGCGAGCACCAGCAGGATCCAGCACCACCGCCACCACGGCAGACGACAGGCGTGTTTGACGAGGTCGACCTGTCCGTCGCGCCCATGGCCATTGACGACGTCAAGTCGCGGCTGGCCTCTCTCCACGAAGTCGACAAGGTAAGAGAAACCCTTCCGCTCAACGCGTCTTGATCTAACTGAATAGAAAATCATACAACTGCTACACACGGCCTCCGAGGCAATTGACCAGCTCAAAGCCGGCAAGACGTCTACAGACATGCTCTCAACCGAGCAAAACAAGACCCAGTTCAAAAAGGCCACCCGCGACTACTACACCACCCTCGAAGAAGTCACCGTGAGCATCCGGCGCGAAATCAGGCTACTTAGCAACGTGTCAAAGGATAAAGTCTTGCCTATTAGTTTGGTTCCCAAGGCAGAGTGGGTCGGCAAGGTCAAGGAAGCAGAGGTGTGGAAGAATGTGGAGGCACAGCTGAGGGACAAACCGGACACGGCGATGCCAGACTCGACGGCACCACCACCGACAGAGACACCGGCCGAGGCACCAAACGCTGAGGAGGCTCCGAAGTTGGAACCAGAGGGAGAAACGGCGGCGACGACAGAAGCGCCCGTCGAAGCCGAAGCACCACCAACAACGACAGCCACTGTTGATGCTACTGCTGACGCCAGCGAGACTAAACCGAGCCCTGGGGACGCGGCCGAGGACGACGACATTGTCATGGAGGACTAATCAGTCCTCTTCCTCTCCCCTTCTACGCATATATGATCCATCCCGTTTTCTGTTCTCTGTAATTCCTCGTCATGACCCTGTTTAACTTGCATACATTCCCATTCATCGTTGTTCTTAAGAGCATGTCCACGTGACATTAGAAGCTGTACCGTTGTCGTAGCAACCACTTTTCACCAATTGGGAAAGCGGTCACAGTTGTTTTCCTTGCCCTTGGAGCCCTAACTGGAAATTTCTGCTTGTTGCGCAGCCCTAGCCTGGACCTCTCCCGTGTCGCCCAAATGTACTGAGGACTGGCATGTACGCAGTGACCAGTCCCGGGCCCTCCCAGAGAAAAAAGACTTTTTTTTTCACTGCCCAACTGTCGAACCGTCCACCACGCACCCTTAGCGACACCATTTCCATCCATATCGACACCATGAGCAACGAAGTTCTTGTTCTCCGCGGAACCCTCGAGGGCCACAACGGCTGGGTCACCTCCCTGGCCACCTCTGCCAGCAACCCCGACATCCTTGTCTCTTCTTCCCGTGACAAGTCCCTGATCCTCTGGAACCTCACCCGTGACGAGGAGGCCTACGGTGTCCCCAAGAGATCCCTCACCGGCCACTCCCACATCATTGAGGACGTTGCCATTTCCCAGGAGGGCACTTTCGCCATCTCCGCTTCTTGGGACAAGACCCTCCGTCTTTGGGACCTTGCTACCGGCAAGACCATCAAGCGTTTCGACGGCCACACCGGTGACGTTCTCTCCGTCGCCTTCTCCCCCGACAACAGACAGATTGTTTCTGCTGGCCGTGACCGCAAGATCAAGGTCTGGAACACCATTGGTGAGTGCAAGTACACCTTTGAGGACAACAAGGGCCACAGCGACTGGATCTCTTCCGTCAGATTCTCCCCCAACGAGAACACCGACTACTCTGCCGTCATCTCTGCCGGCTGGGACAAGCTCGTCAAGGTAAGTTTACAATCAACTCTTTTTACAATCAGCTCCTCTCTCTTCCCTTCCCTCAAATGATGCTTCTACTATTATATTTGCTACTTCAGACGGCCTCGGCCCATGAGACAATCAACACCTTAGTACTGATTTTCTTTCCATTCTTCTGAGCTTTTCTCTGAATTACGCAATGACTTTTGCTAACTTTATAACAGGTCTGGGACATCAAGAACCCCAAGCTCATTGCTGACAACGTTGGCCACGCTGGTTACGTTTCCTCCATCTCCATCTCCCCCGATGGATCTCTCTGCGCCTCTGGTGGCAAGGACGGTAACATCATCCTTTGGGACCTCAACAGCTTCCAGCACCTCTACTCCCTTGTCTCTGGTGACGAGATCTACTCCTTGACCTTCTCTCCCAACAGATACTGGCTCTGCGCTGCCACCTCCAGTGGCATCAAGGTCTTTGACCTTGAGAAGCGCTCTCTCATTGACGAGCTCAAGCCCGACTTTGTCCTCCCCACCGCCAACTCCAAGGCTCCCGAGGTCATCTCCCTTGCCTGGTCCGCTGACGGCCAGAACCTTTTCGCCGGTTACACTGACAACTTGATCCGTGTCTGGCAGATCATGCAGTCCAGCTAAATTGTCACTTTTAGTGGGCCTGCAGATTGTTTTGAAGGAGGGTTTTTGTAAGAGATGAAAAAAAAAAGTCATTCATGTAATTAAAATACCGAAAAATATATTATTTGATTTTGTTTAGGAACAGTTTTTGTGTTGTAAATGCAATTAGTATGTTGTTTACATGCTTATAATCCTACATCGGTGTCGGTCTTTTCTTCCTTTGGCGCAAACGCGCTCTTTAATGGAGGCGCTATAGGCTTGTGCGCGTCTTCTCGAGCCTGTTCATTTTCCTTGTCTTCTTGCCTCTCCTTCTGTGTCTTTTCCTCTTGCCTATCCTTTTCCTGCTGCCGCTGTTCCCTGCGCGTCACCAAGAAATCGAGTTTCTTGAGCTCCACCTCGCTGTTTTCGACAAGGTCGATGTAGCTGCAGCCCTTGGCGCGGAGGCGGGCTTCGCGGAGGAGCGTTGAGGCGGCGTCGTACTGGCCGCGGCGCGTAGCGACGACGCCCCGGCCGTAGGCTGCCAGCGCGCGCACGTCGTCTAC
>JAJMHN010000162.1:0-38657 GCA_030566025.1 Geotrichum cucujoidarum
GAGAGAGTCCCCAAAGAGGCAAAACACTTGGGACCCTACAACTGACCAAAACAGCAATACCATCCCTCAATACCATCCAATGGCAATTACAGAGTACAGTATTGTTACAACATTTTGACGTTATTATAAAATTTTCAAACTAAGAACCAATATATATAAAAAAAAGAGAATCATTTAAAAGAATCAAACATCCAACAACAAACAAAAAGAAGAAGAAACAAGCGTGTCGTTAGCCCCCATTTTTTTTTTTATTACTGGTGGGACTGGCCAGCGTGCTGGGACGACGCCAGGTGGGGGTGCTGGGGGCTAAGGTAAGACCCGGGCTGGGGCTGCTGGGGCTGCTGCTGCTGCTGCTGGACGGGCAGGCCGTAGTAGTTGGTCTGGTCCGGGGGCATGTACACGTTGGGCGGGATGCCGGGCTGGATGGGCACCTGCGGAGCGCCAGTGGCGCCGCCGGGGATGCCGCCGCGGGCCATGGGCTGACCGGGGATGCCGCCCATTTGAGGCGGTGGCTGCTGCGGCTGCTGCTGCTGCTGCTGCTGTTGGGGTGGAGGGGCCTGCTGTTGCTGAGGCGGCTGCTGTTGAGGAGGCAGGTGGTCCTCGGGCACAGAGTGGCCGTTGGACTGGGCGGGCGACTCCTCAGGCGCGTTCAAACACGCTTGAATGAGGTTCTTGCCCTCGGGTTTTGTGACTAGCGGCTGCAGCTTTGGCGTGGTAAATGTGTAGACAAGACCAGTCTCGGAGACAACGAGCAGGAGCACCTGGGTGCCTGTCAAGACACTCAGCTCGTAGGCCTTCTTCATGATACCGGCCTTGCGCTTGGAAAAGGTAATGTGGCGACGCGACTTGTCGGGAATAAACTTGATTTCAATCTTGCGGCGCTCGCGGCCGCCCTTGCGGTCCTCGTCGTCCTCTTCTTCTTCTTCGAGGCCACGCTGGAGCTTGGGCAGGTCCTGGCCGTCATTGTCAAGTGTATCAGACATGGTGATGATTGATTCAAGGAACTTGAACTGATGTCAAGCGGTAAACTAAACTGGAAACTGAAAAAAGCCAAAAAGCCGAAAACCCAAAAAAAAAATTAATTTCCTTAGAGGCAAGATGGACCAAAATGGGACGTGTGTCTGGTTGTTGAGTAAGAAACGCGTTCCTTTTTTGGGAAAATGGGGAATGGTCGAGGGCTGGTTTAGGCAGCAGACTGGACAAGTACAAGACGAATCTGGCGAATCTGGTGGAGTAAGGGAAACGCGAAATTAATGGGGGGCGATTTGGACAGAAACGGGATTGTTCAAGAGGGAGGAAACGAAAACAGAAAAGAAGAAGATGAAATCCAAAAAGAGGAGGGACTTTTGGAACCAAGAATTGAAATGGCCACAAGGCTGCTGCTGCTGCTCTAAACACCAGAAAAAAAAAAAAAAAAAAAAAATTCAATCCTGCCAAACAACAAACAATGGCAATCATCCACAGTTTAACCCGCGCCAAAGCAGCTCGTGATGTGCTGTGATGTACACCAAAGGCGTGCACATCTGGGGCTGATTGCAACATGGGCGCCAGTAAAGGCAAACAACAAGGCCGTGAACAAGCGCCTGGCAGAAAATGGCTGGCAGAAAATGGCTGGCAAAAAATGGCTGGCGTTGCAACAGTGCACCGTCATCCGTAGAGTCGTAAGCAGAGGAGGTGAAGTTGTTCAAGACAACAGATTGACCATGGCAAAACGCGTTCTTAAGTATTTTGCCAAGTTCAAGAGGGTTTCAAAACCCGCGAATAAGTTTGGGGGTCCCTAAAACTTTGGTAACGTGGGCTTGATGATGCTGGAAACCTTAGTTGTTGATTAAGCTTCCACCCAAATCTGGTCCAATCTTGGGTAAACTTGTGTGTGCCATTGTTATCTGGAAATTTGATTGACATCGTGAGCACAAGGACTGTTTTACTAGAGAAACAACCAGAAGAGAAAGGAGAAGTAAGTGGTTTTTTTTTTATAATTTCTAATTTTTTTTATTTTTTTTATTTTTTTTTTTTCATTACATGCTCCATGTTGTTGCTGGCTCTACAGGTTCTGTTTTCCCATCCAGCAACGCGACCAAAATCCAATTGATTTTTGCCATCCATCATCCATGATCGCAATCGTCGTCGGGGTCGTTTTGTTTGAAGAGCGGGCCCTTTTGCAAGTGGGTTGCCATGGTTACAGTGGTTAGGGTCGCTTACGCGGACTTTGTTGCCATAGTTACAGATCACGTGGTATTTCTTTTCAGGTACACTGGCAGGTTAATCATTGTAGGAGCGCTATTCCAAGTGCGTATATTCTGACAAGAAATATCGGTTAACTGAAAAATTGGAATCGTCGTCAAGGCCATGACAACCGGTCACTTTTATATAGAATCTCAAGACGATGCAATTGAACACATACTACGCCAGTCAGTCACCTAGCTAGCATCTAGCAACTGCATTGTCCTTGTGGTAAAAGAGGCAAAGGCCGCTTTCCATCAATCAATCAATGGTGTGATGAACAAGTGAGTACTTGTCAAATTAGTGATTAAAGGCACTGGATTCCGGGCCCATGAAATTGCCCAGGACTCAGTTCCAATTCCAGGTTCCAAGAATGAGTTGATGAGATCATTCATCGATGGTAATGCAAAGGGTTGTTCATTTCTGCGCCTTGCCGCGGGCTCGACCGTTGCCAAGTCTTTGGGGGGTTCCCAAGGTTTCCCCAAGGTTCCCCAAACTTACCTAACTTTTACACCAGAACAAAAGTTCGCGCGGGATTGATAGTTAAATTCAAAACTAGGTTTTAACTTGCCAAAACCTCTTGAGCTCTGAATATGATGATCGATCTCCAGTTATGTACTTACGTCCATTGAGCTGCAAGTTGAGTTTTTTTTCCCGTTTGACCAAACGCTTGGAACTTTGCCGACCGGACCCGGCTTTATCTCTCTCCCCTGAGTCTCCTCGCCCCCCTCGTTTCTCCGTCTTGCGGGTTCATGGATCCATAATTGATTTGGTGATCATCAATCAATCCATGATGATTAGTTCTTTTCAATTAGGCCCAACTTGTTTGAAGGATCAATCAATTACAGAATTTATTCCTGTCTAGCTCAGCTTGGCTCTTGAACACTCACGCAAAAGATGCTTGAACCTGGATGCTAGAGCTGTGGAGATTATTCAAGTGATGAAGTAAAAAGCGTAGACCCCATGCCAGTGCAAAGTGCAAAGTGCCGTTGTTGCAGAGTCTTTGCAAGTTATTCAGGCCCGGCGCTTCTCGGTGCTCTTTTTGAAATTCGTGTGGATTTATTCCGGTGAACTTGGGCCCCGGGGCCCTGGGGTTAAAACTTTTCCCATGATTTCAAGTTGGGCAGGAGTTGGGGAGAGGGAACGGAGCAACTTTCTGGGCCAGCCCTAAGCAAAAGGTTTATTTGCGAATGATGTAACTACCGACGGGGCCTTTTTTTTCTCCCGCAAGGGCCGGTAACTAACCAGCTCGTAAATTAGTTGTGGTTGTCTCTGTTGGGCTTTTTTTTTTTTTTCATGGCCTTGTTTGGTCATGAATGCTCGTCATCACTTGAGTTGAATCTTCAATTCAAGCGGACTTTTTGGTGGACTACGAATAACTGGCAAACAGCAGCCTTGCGAGACAAGTAACGGGTACTTGCAAGGCAACGCCGTCTTGCAGTGGTTTTCAGTGGAAAAACTTTTCTACTTCACCGCCAAAGATAGATTGCGTGGGAAGAATCTTACAAATCTTGAGGAGACAATTAAAAAAAGTTACTAGATTAAACAAAACGACATTTTAAAAAAACAAATGGCAAATTAGAATGAGATTTTGTTATTGCTGCAAGAAAAGAAAAGAGAGGAACAAGACAAAAGGGTGTGTTTTTTTTGTTTTTTTTGGCGAGTTTGTTAACAAATTGGAGAAAGTGGTTGGTGCAAGTTGATGAAAAAAGCGGTGCAATGTAAAACGAAAGTTCTTGTCGGGTTATTGGATTTAGTTTAGTAGTCGACAGAGGCCTTCTTGCGCTTGATGATCTGGTTGCGGATGGTCAAGGCGACAATGCCGAGAAAGACGACAAAGAGAATGCAGAAAACGAGAATGACTCCACGGGGCAACATTTTCTAGCGCTGTTAGCAAAGAGAGTAAGGGGGGCAACTGGTTTTGACTGTCAACTTACTGTAGATTGGTGAGAAGGAGGGGTTCTTGGGAAAAGAAGAAGGGGTGTGTGGTTTGAAGCAAAAAAAAGGGACGGTCTTGACGAAGGAAACAAGAAAGAAGAAGAAGAAGAAGGGAAAAGAGAAATAAATAAATTTTTTAAAGAGGAATGGACTGTGTTTTTATATGAGCAATGAGTGGTTTTTTTTTTTTTTTTTGTTTCTTTTTGTGCGGTAAAAAAGAAAAAAAAAAGAAAAAAAAACCAAAAAAGATAAAGTAAAAGAAGAAAGCAGCCATGGTTTAGCAGCCGGCACACTGGAGTAGCAGCGCAGCAGACTAGCTGAACCACTGCCGAATCCACTGGGCAGTCTGGCCAGTTACTAGTGCTCAAACAGCAGACAGCAGCCAGAGACAACTTGGACAAGCCGTTGCATGGGCGAGGAGAGACCGTTGAAAGAGAGAGACAGCGACTGGGAAACTTGGCTTTCTTGGCTTTTTTTTTTTTTGCTTCTTTCCCTTTCAACCAGCACCAGGCAACAACAACTTACAAACTAAACAACCCAAGTACTACTTGACTAGCGCAATGGATCATTGATTGATTGATTGAACGCCCTGATTAAAAACCACCGGCTTAACTCTCCTGTACTAACCATCTTTTTCCTACTAGATATCGTTGCCCTTGGTCCTAGTCTGGCGTCTTTATCATTGGTTTGGTCAAGTAAATGGCTGCTTTCCGGATTTGACCATTTCAAGGCCGTTTTCAGCACACAACAAGTTTACATAAGCACGTACGTAACAACAAGGAAGAAAGAACCCGGACAGCCCTAACCAACAACAAAGATGGAGACAAGGCAGGAATATAAAAGACTACTTACTTAGCAACTGACTGACTGACTGACTTCCTAGAGGTCTTGCTCACCGACGGAACAAATCAGACCAAGCAATGCAATTTCAGAAGTAGTTTCTTTTCCAATGATTGATTGATTGATCAATGACGACGACGATCAAGCAAAGCGGTCCGTCCCGTCGGAAACAATTGCAAGAGCCAGACAAAAAGCCGCATTTATTACAAATGATTAGTAAATGATGATAAATGATTAATAAGGTAGTTAGGTAATTATTAAACATAGCAAACTAGCAGAAGGTTGCAAGTCACAAGTCGTAAGGTTTAAAGTACAAGTCACATGATTATAGCTGAGTTGTTGTCATGGCAACCAGAATAAAACTAATAACAAAACCAATAAAGTCCACAAGGAATGGAACGCTGGCATTGATTGAATAGACTGAATAAGTAGATTGAATTGATATTAAACCAAATTCAATGGACTCAACAAGTTTACATCTGCTATGGATTTGACTCAAGGTCTTACACCGAAAGCACAGTCAAGCAGTTATTGTAGAGTCCTCATGTACCAACAAAGCTCACAGGATTTGTATATAGACCAGCTGGATATTGATTGTTGTCCAGTGTCCACATTTACTTTGTAAACCCTCTTTTAAAAACTCCTTGTTTCTAAACTGCCCTTGAAGTATTCAGAGACTCCAAGACACTAGATTAGTGAGTCCATCAGATTAAAGAAATTGGTCTGCGTTCAAGAACTTCAGCCCTGCAAAGCCCTGCTTTTTGTGTCCATTCGACTTTTGTCCCCGCGTTTCAAGGACCAGACACAAGATAAACAGGAATACAAGCAACTATTCAAGAAAAGCCCAAGAATTTTAAATATTTTCACTGGGTTTGTAAACACGTTTTTATTTATTATTCTTGTCCAGATATAAAACAAACAAGAACGCGTCTTTTTTATTTATTTTTATTTTAATTTATTTTATTTTTATTTTCATTTCGCACTTCTTCTTTCTCCCCCACCAAAACAAACCCTCGCGATTTTTTTGATTAAACCAAAGAACCCCAAACCACCAAACCGCCAGGACATTGAAGAACAGCAACAACACGCTTTTACCGTCCACGTGAAACCCCCAATTCCAACCGGTTTCTCTATTTATTATTATTGTTATTATTATTATTTTTTCAAATACCTAATACCTCTTTTTACCCCGTTCAACCAATGTCCAAGTCGCGAGTAGCCGCGCTGCGCAAGCGCGACCTCCAGTCGCTCGCCGCGTCCTTCAACGTTTCGCCCGACGGCCTCAAGCACGAGCTCGAGGAGCGCGTCCTCGACCACCTTCGCCTCAACGAAACCACGCTCCGCCTGGACCCGCAGCTCGCGGAGCTGTACCCGTCCCCGCGCAAGCGCAGCCCTCCTGGAAGCACCACCACCAACGGCGGCGGTGGTGCCGCGGTACTGGTGCAAACTATTGGGTCGCCCAAGAATGAGCTCAAGCTGAGCCCGCCTGGGAAGGCTGAGAGTGTGAGTGGCAGCGGGTCGGAAGCGGCGTCGTCGCCCACGCCTGCAAGCAGACGCACGTCGGCGCGTCTCAACCATCAAAAACCCATTTCCATTGAAAACTCCGAGGACGACGATGAAGAGGAGTCTGCCGAGGAAGAGGACGAAGATGAAGAGGAGGAAGACGACGACGAGGACGACGCGCCGGTCAAGTCGACCCAGATGACGCATCTCCCCGCCGACGGCCGCCCCTCCTGGCCCCACCGCATCTCCCAGCGCTTCGTCCTCTCTGGCGCCTCGACCCTCGGCTCCGGCATCAAGTCCGTTGCCGGCCAAGCCAAGCGCGCCACCGTCTCCAAGACCGTTGCCGCCAAGAACGCCGTGGTCGGCGCGACAGTGGCTGCGAACGAGGGCGTGCAGACGACGCTGTCGTCGGTGTGCCTCATCAACGCGGCAGCGGGCACGGTGGAACTTGCGGTGCTGGTCAAGGCGCTCTATGACCAGGCCAACGGCGTGATTGAGACCAAGCCCATCTTTGTCGAGGGCGACACCCTCGCCAGCGCCACTGCCGACACTGTCCAAGTCCCGTTCACCGTGCTCGCCGTCCAGCTCTTGTCCTCCCGCAAGCTCTTTTGGAACCCCTTTGCCGTCTGGTTTGGCCTGCTTGTCGCTTTGCCCCTCGTCCTTTCCTACTACATCAATTTCTCGGGCCGCACGGTGCAGGGCGCGCGCCGCACGACTGACGCGCTGGTGTATAATCTGGCAAGGGTCCTGGTGGCGTACTTTTTGGCGGAGCATGCTGGCGAGAACGTGGTGGTGCACGCGAGCCATGTGCTGAGCATAGTGGGCAAGCTCCCGTATATCGGCGGTGCCGTTGGAATCCTGCTTGCCTTGTACACCGCTTAGACTGACCACGGTCAACACCAACGGTCAACGTACTTTAATACTCTTTTTTTTTTTTTTTTTTTTGACACTCTTTCTTTTTCTTTTTCTTTGCTGAGGACTCTATTTATTCCTTTTTCCTTTTTTTTCTTTTTCTTTGCTGAGGACTCTATTTATTCCTTTTTCCTTTTTTTTCTTTTCTTTTTTAATTGTGGTACAGGTAACGTTCAAATTCTATATTGTTTTTATTTTTTTTCAACTATGTAATCTGTACAAACGGCCTTTAATAACCCTTGGGGGCCTCCTTGTAGGAGATGGCGGCCTCCTCGCCGAGGGCCGAGATGATGGTGACGAGGAGATCCTTGCCCGTCTCAAAGTCCTCCTCAATCTGCGTGCCGATATCGCCCTCGGGGACCTTGACGTCGTCCTTGGGGGTTCCGTCCTGGGTCATGAGGTTAAGGAACCCGTCGTCGATATTGACGAGCTGGTACTCGTTGCGGCGGACGTTGGGCACGTCCATGTTGTGGGTCGAGGGCGACAGGTCCTCGAGCTTCTTGCCCGTGAAAATGTCAATGGCGACGAGGTGGACCTTGGCGTGGCCGTGCTTGCCGGTCTTGGAGGTGGACATGTCGACAATCTTGCAGGGGCGGCCCTTGATCACGACGTGGCCGTTCTTGCGCAGCGCGGAGCACTGCATGGGGAAGGTGGCCGAGGCGCCGGCATCAACAGATTCGAAGACTTGGTTGTGCTGGGTATGGAAGTTAGCAAGTTGCTCATGGATCAGGTTTGGGGCATTCGTTGGGTCTAGAAAAAAGACCCTGTCAAAAGTATTAACAATATTAACAAAATATCTGTTCCCAAAGTTGTTCAAACTTGAGGAGGTTAAATCAGATCCAACTTACAGCTTCGTCGTCAGACATTTCTAATAATTATTTCTTAGATAAAAAGATGAAGAAAAAAAGAGGAGACAAGAAGGAAAAAAAAAAGGAGAAGAAATAAAAAAAGGAACAAGGGCGAATAATTCATCACCACCCTCGACTCAATGAACCGAACCCTGGGCACAGCAACTATCGCCACGAACAAGAAAACCTGCTGTTTGCTGATGGCATTCTTATCTAATTGCCAATCCGTCGAGCCTGGTTGGGGGGCTTGTTTGGGCGCGATCGAGGGACCCGCGGTTGATCGCCTGCTTCAAGGTGCACTGCGGGCGGGAACTCCAGCGTTGGCCGTGCTGGACCACAACTTTGACCAGCCATTGAGTGAAGAAACCGTGCGCCAAACAGACCGCTGCGACCTGGCTAGTTCATGGCTAGTTCACTACTTACCTGACGTTCTTTGACAGGTTCGCCGGGGTGGGTTCTTTGCTTTCTGTAGCGGGCAGGTACAAGGTTCCATCAATTTCGCTTTTTTGCTTGCTTCCCGGCCAGTATTGACGTCATGGCAGTGTACAAGCCGCATGGTGTATGGAGGTAATTATATACAGATAATTGAAGCAGTGTGGCACTGCAAGGGACATATTAAAACCACGTTTGTAGAATAAAAGTACTATATAATGATATAAATGCATGTTACGTACAAGTACACACAGTTACCCGGATAATATACGTTACATAATGACTTATTAATACGCGTTTTGTTTGGGCGTGCCAGAAAATGCGCAATGCTGAAATATGCCACAGTTGGATTTAGACAAGACCCTTACCATGGAAGGGATCACAAGTGTTTATTCCTGGTCCAGCCAGCCAGTTAGACTAGAAGAGTCCCCCATCTTACGTATTTGCTTGATGGATATTGAACAAAGTTGTGTTTTATTGATTTTTTACTCGCTTCTTTTAAGGATTTTACTCTGGCTTCTGTTTTCCAAATGGTAATTGCATGCGGGTGGGCGGGCTCCAAAACACAGGGGACTTGCAACTAAAACTATTGTGAGACATTTACAAGAAACCGGCAAAACGCAAATCAAGCAGACAAGTAAATTAGTGGGCGTCCTTGTTTGGCGGCGTTTGGCCTTTGAAGCAGACTTAGCCACGGGCAAGGCTGGTCATGAAGTTTGTGAGACAAGGCACATTGCACAACCAGGCCATATGTGCTCGCCTTTTTAAAAGACCTAGACAAAAAAATCTTTGATCTGGATGAAATTTCACATGGACGATTTTATAAAGAGAAAAAAACCTGTTTAAAGTGCTTTTCAGACTCCGGTTTTATGCAAAAATGACTACCCAGGTCCAAACCGAACACTTACGCCACAGTCTCTTGTTTTCTTTTCAAGTTGAAGTAAAAAAAAAAAAAAACAAGAGACAAGAGCATTTAGGCGAGCCGCCTCGCAGCGTTTGCATGAAATCGCGGACCCGGAAAGCCTACAAACCCCCATTTGCCGAAAAAGACCTTTACAAACAAAAGCAAATTTGCTAAATATACATGGATAAGGGTAAAAAAAAACTAGTCAATAACTTGGCACGCTGGGAAATTGATGGAATGACAAAGTGTCGGGCCATGTTTTTTCAAGGGAAGATATGTTGGATCAATGCGATAGAAGCAATTAGAACACTGTAGGTACATGAATTGCCTGACGCCGTGTTTGCATTGCATCAAGTAGTTATATTTGTACATTGTACAGAAAAAGCGTAATGCAGATGCAGTAGCCGGGCCAAGCCGGTATGTGGAGCACCTTCAAGCTTTACTATACGTGGGGGTCAGTGTCACGACTAGACGTAAACAAACGAATCCATGGTTTGACAACAAGTAAATTAGTAGCTTTACTTTGTGACTTCTCTAAAAATTAAGATAAACTGAATGGGCTTGGGTGCACGATACCTAAGAGCGCAAAGCCCGCCAGTGAGTGCCGTTGTTTCTATTATCATCCTTGTCATCAAATTGATGTTCAAGCTCTTCGAGACTTGACTTCAACCAAAGTGGAAGCCCAACATACAATTAGATTTTTTTCCATTCACCCTTCTTTTCAGTTACTTACCAAATGGATTCTCCTCTTACTTTTTTTTTATTTTCATGCAGAACTGTAGCAAACTGGAAATCAGTCCATTTGAAATCAGTACTCTAAAGTTGCCGTTGCAGTTGCTTGCTCTTGACCGACCCTCCCCCAAAATTTAAGACAACTCGGAATCGTGCAGCAAGTGCGCACTGAGAGTGTTTTAAAATCAAGATCAGTAACAAGAGCAGACCTAAAAGTTGACACAAGGGCGTATTAGTTGATTGCTTGGTTGAAAAAAATAATTACAATTACAACTATGGCTAATGTGTAGTTTCATATTAGGTGTATTTCTTTTTTATGCACGCTCTGGGATTTCGGGAATCTCTGGTAGCCTGTACTTGGGCGGGCTGGGGCTTGTTGGAGGCGACAGCGCGTGCCAGCGCTGTATGCTCCCGCCAAGATGCGGCGGGTTGGGAAAGCTCTCGTCCCCACCCTCGCTGCTACTATTACTGCTCGCGCTGGTGCTGCTGCCACTCACGCCCAAGCTAGACGTGCTCGAAACAAGGGTGTGGTCGCTGACGAGCGACGGCAGCGAGTTACAAGTGAGCCACGAGTCGAGCGTCGCAAACGTGTTGGTGCTCGTGTTGTTGCTGTAAAACGTCGAGCTGCTCGGCGTCGGGGGCGTCACAAGCGTGGGCGAAAACGTCGACAGCGATGCAGAGGACGGGCTGTAGGTGCAGTGCGAGTGCGAGCTTGAGTTGGGCGACGACAGCAGCGTGCTGAAATCGGGCGTTGGCGGGGCCTTGAGGCTCAGCGGGGTCGTGGCGACAGAGAGGTTGCTCAGTTTCTCGTCGCCGCTCGAGTCGTCGTCGTCGTCCCGCGCGCTGCGGTGGTGGCCCAGCACTCCAGCAAATCGGCTCGTCTTCTTATGCGGCTTGCGCGGAGACGACGCTGAAGAGTTGGGAGTCGGTGGCACTGGCGTAGTAGGCGACGGTGGTTTCCGCTCAAGCGGTGGAGTCACGTTTGCAGCGAAAAACCTGGCGGGCGGAGCGGTTGTCAGTGAGGAGTGTCGGGCATGATCCTTCTTGGCCGTCTTTTTGCCAGTACCGGGGCTCTTGGTTTTGTTGCCGCCGCTGTTGCCGGCAGTGGCATGTTGCTGCGCTTGATCGAGAGGGTACATGCTGGGGAGCTCGCTTACCGTGCGCGACTGCCGTGCTACCAGTGCGACGGGTTCACTTTGGGTACGCTGGTGCGTTCTGAAACTGCCGCGCAGCTGACCACTTTTCCGCACCGCATCGGCTGTTGCCGGTGTCCTTTGCCCGTTTTTTTGTTGTCGTGCGTCGGGCCGAGCATGCAAAGTCTCATTCTTTAAAGGTGTAGGGGAAGGCGATGATGATGGCAGCTGGGGCAGGTTCTGCACATGCTTGTTCTTTGCATTCAAAATCAATTTCCATGCGTGTGGTGCCTGATCGCTGTGTTCCTTCAATGCATCTCGGAGAAACTCGTCCAGTTCCAGCGGCTGGGTCGGCGAGTGCACATGCTTGTTATTGTTATTGTAGTATACCAACCGGAACTTGTCGCTTGTCGAGGGAATTGAGTTTTCCGTATTGTACGTAAAAGTGGAGAGCCGGTTCCTCGAAACAGACCTGGCTGGAATGAGAGGCGCAAACTTCTCTGGGAGCGGTGGGACTGGCGGAATCTTGTCGTTTGCAGAGCCTGGCAGCGGTAGAGTACCAGAAGTACCGCTGGTGCTTCCCGCCGATTTGCTTCGAATGTGGTCTGAGGGTCTTTCCCAACGGCTCGGTCGAACGTCGGCCGCCATGCCCCGGTTGTTGCCTGACACCGAGGAAAGCGAAATGTTCGAGTCGAGGGAGTTACGTCGACCGCGCTGGAGGTCGAGAAACTTGTGGGTAGGAACCGCAGAGTAGCCAAAAATGTCCTTGAGACAGCGCTTCCAAAGTTTCCGTTTACTTTTTTGGTTGAACAAAATTACAAGCGTCTCAGAGCTGTCACTAGTCGTGAGCCATTGGAGGCTGGGCTGGTGACCCAGGACCGACTCCAAAAAGCTGTCGGGTTGCAAGTTGAGCCTTCGACTGAAAATAAGAGCGTAACGGTAAGGCGACGAAGAGGCGAACGAGCAAGACAAGTCGTAAGATGCCATTCGGACTTGGCTTGTCGAGTCTTGCCTGAGATCAAACATGCCGCTAGGACCAGTCGCGGTCGTGGTATCGTGCAAAGGGTATGCCAGTACTTGCTTGCCTGTCAACAGGGCGTGGCACTGCACAATGGGGCATTTTTGCGGTTGTAGTTGCTGGTAGAGCTTTTTCTGCGTGCTCAGTGTACTGTGTGACAAGTGCGTCTTTTGTGCTCGGAGCTTAAACGTCGCGGCGTCGTACTGAACCAGACCGATATCGCAATACCCGACTACATTATCCAGAATGCAGTCAGAAAAGGCAGAAAGAAAAGACGGGCTTTGCATGGCGATAGGCATGAGTGCCACTTAGTCGCTGGCTTGACAAGTAGGAAAAGGCCGTTGGCGAGAAAGAAAAGAACAAGCAAGTAGTCAAAGGCAAGTAAAAGAAAAGGATTTTTCAACAAAATCAACAGGGACACGTTCTAATTATATACATCAACTGCTTCAACTACATTTTCGTGAAATAAAAAATAATTAGTGTTTTACAGTTTGATCCAATGTTTTTTCTCTTACCATTTTTTTCTTTTATAAAACCTGAGCGACAAAGTTTATACCTAATTATTGAATTTCGGTTCATCTTGGTATATTTCAACCAGACTGCTTGCCTATTGATATTGCTGTAATGAAAAAAGTGCACTTAGACTTATGGTTGTTTATTCCAAGTTTGCACTTTTATTTTGGTTTTTAACTTTATTTCAGGACTTTTTTAGTGGTTGTTCTTTTGAGCCGGTTCAAGTGTGAGACTCCATGCGGTATAAAGTTCTTGGTGTTTCTTTAAGCCAGACCCATCTGCAATAACCTGGCCTAGCTTGTTCAAGACTTCTCAAGTCAAAAAACAGGAGAGATGGCACATTTGGTATACCGATGTTATGGCTTGAAGTTGCTGTAGTTTCTATTCATTTTTCTAGTAATTGCTATGCGAGTCCACTTGGCCGACGACTTTTCAAAAAAGGCACGCCTCATAGTTTTATCTACAACTCAATGACAGTGCCGTTTGACTTTGCGGCGCGCAAGGAACAGACACTGCTGAGACTCGTCCATACGGGCGCCGGTCTGGGAAAAACAGCCATGGACCCCTTTGTCTGCTTTAGGACTTGTCTTGTCAGCGTTTCATGTCCAGACCGTGAGCGTCGCAGGCATGTACTAGCACCTAAGACATGACGCTTTCCAAGCCTTCCGTAAAGAAACACAATACTCATGAAGGCTTACAATTGCATAATATTATACACTGAGTCGGGAACTTGTGACCTCGCGTCTAAGAAATATTCCTAGACATGCCTTCCCGCCCTTGGAGTCCGTGCTACGTATCAAAAAAAAGCCTGAGCTGAAGAAGCCACCCTGCATGTTGCAGGTGCCGTTAAACAGGTGCTGTTCCTCTGGCTGTTCGAGGCTTTGCTAATTGTACTGGACTTGTAATACTGCTAGTTAAGGCCCGCTTCATGTGGTGCGCTAGTTAGGGACCAGATGTTCTGTGGGCGGACCAAAATATTCACTACTCCCGGTCCAACTACTAGGCCGTTCTATCACCTCCGTCATGTACTCATTTTTTCGAGACCCTCTCACAAGCAGTGCTCTGTATGCCATAACACGATCCACGTCTCGTTTTCTGTACCGTACTGACGACCTCCACTCTATCCCGACAACACAAAATGGCTCAGCAGAACGGCAAGAAGCCAGTGTCGAATTTATCTTCAGCACTGGCTTCGATACACCTATCTCAGCAACAACAGAACCTCAACAATAATAATAACAACCACGCATACAGTAATGACTATTACAATGAAGAAATGAGCCACGATGCCCACTACAATATGACCCATAACATCGATATACCCATGCGACCGCAAGCGTCTGACTTTGTGAATCAAATGCCAGTTGACAGAATCGCCGAATACCGCAAGAACCCACCAACAGAGGGAATATCTCTCTTTTCTCACAGAGTAAGTTGAAATTCAGAACAATGAATCCTGCTACTTTTCTGATGCTAACACTGCCACAGTCTGCTCCTAATGGTTTCAAAGTCGCAGTGGTCCTTGCCGAGCTGGGCATTAAATTCAGAACTTTCTTCCTTGATTTCAAAAAGAACGAACAGCGATCACCTTATTACATCTCCATGAACCCAAACGCACGTGTTCCTGCCATTATTGACCATGAAAATGGCGACCATGCCGTTTGGGAGTCTGGCGCTATCCTCATCTACCTCTGCCAACGAGAAGGACGCGACTGTCCCCTGTGGGCCGACGATTTCACCGAGCAAAGCAGCATCAACTCATGGCTCTTTTACCAAGCCTCTGGTCACGCCCCCATGATTGGCCAAGCGCTGCACTTTCGCTACTTCCACCCTGAAATGATACCATCTGCTGTCGAGCGGTACACAAATGAGGCACGAAGAATATACGGCGTTGTGGAGATGAGGTTGGCGGAATTGCGAGAGTCCATGATTATGGAAATGGACGACGAAAGGTTCTCGCTTGGCACGTCGGCTCTCTCAGAGAGTAAATACTTTGACGACCCTGTCTGGCTTGTCGGAAACAGAATCACCGTCGCCGATTTGTCTTTTGTGACCTGGAACCACGTGGTGGACCGTATCGGAATCATTTTGAAAAATGAGTACCCCGAGGTCTACAAGTGGACAAACGCCATGCTTGAACGACCAGCTGTCATCAGAGCTCTGTCCGGCTTGGAAAATAACGACTAGTCCTCGTCCTTGTCTCCGCATTCCTATCGAGCATCCTCATCCCATGAGCATTTTCTTTTCGCTTTGCTCTCATGCCAGACTGCTGTCCAATCCTGGCAGAACTCACTTCAAAAAATACGCGAATGGGCCATGGCACCATGATTGTACAAATTTGCTTTTCCCGTCGCTTGTTTCTTTTTCGTTTTGAAAGTATAGAGACAAAACTTTCAATCCGTTAATGGTGTTGTTTGAACCTTCTTTTGGATCAATACAACACATGTAATTTATTATATATTCCTGCTTTTACGATACTATAATGTCATGTTTTCTTTCATTTTTCTCTCACTGCTAATACTAGTTACCGAACTTTCCACTTAATTACTAGCCAATGGTTATCAGCTTCTTTACAATGTCTATTGAAGGTCACTTTATAACCAATTGTATTTCGGAATGGATCTTGACCAGTGCTTTCTAGTGAGTAGCTTTGAAAGTACTGAGTGCATTGATACACGAAAGCTCTTAGTAACAAGCGGCACTGATCTGGACCAAGAGTCAAGATGAAGAATTAGGTTGTTTCACTGGTAGGCCGTCAAGAGAAGACTGATTGACAAATGTACTGTCGCGCTCGTAGCGAGAGTGCGCAACAAGCTTTCAATTAAATCTCGACACTATTTTTCTAGATGGAATACCAAGATAAGAAGAAAGGAAATCTTACGAGGATTCCGCGTTTCAAGTTTAAGCATATTCGCGGTTTGCGTAATGCCTAAAAAGATCGCTTAAACTCTGAAGGCCTTTTGAATTTTCGGTAGCAAATGCCAAAAAAAAAAAATGCAGTAACAGATTTAAACTAAGTTTTTTTTTACATTTAGCGAGTTTCATGATTGACCACTATGGGAAATTTAATCGACCCGAGCTATTGGTTGCGCATTTGAATTTTCAAGTGTTATAGATCTCGGTTGAAGCACATAAAGGCTTCAAATAGCAGTCCTATACTGCATCTAGATATATTCGGAATTACGGTATATTTAAAGCATGGTTAGAATTGAACTGGCTAGAATTTAAACAACATCGATGTGCTCTCAGGGGTGAGAACCCACCGGGGTGACTGGTGTAGTTGCAACTTGCAACCAATAACTGAGAGAAGTTGTAACCGCCTTAGTAGCATCGATAGTCATGAACTAAAAGGTTTTCGGGTTCATTGATAAATGTCCTCTGGCTTTGAGAGGCAAAGTTGGATTGAACAAGCACATGAAACTTTGGCCCTTAACACAATTTAATGCGGGTTGTTTTATGCATCGATGTAAAAAGCCACTGCAAAAAACAATTCAGCCGTGCCCTGGTACCAGATGAAAAAGAAGGGCGTTGTAACAAGAGCTTTTCTTTGTTGACTGATCGATTTGGAGGAGGATCGTTTAATGAACTGCACAAAGTCCAAATTGACCGGATACAGAAATAGAGCAGTTTCAAGGTCACAAAACGGCGTCGACAATTACAACTTTACAACAGTACAGAAGTATATAATTTGCAGCTCTTTGTGTTTGCTAACAACAACACTCAATTGCTACAGTTCCGTTCACCGGTCTGAAGACACACTTTTTTGAGGATTTAATTATGTGACCAGCCCATTTCTTATGTGTCCCAATATAAGTACGTCTGAACATGGTCTGCAATAACCTCAAGGCCTTAAAAGAGGGAAACCGAGAATTTTTCCATAGTTTGTACACCTCTTTTAAAGCATGAAAAACAAAAGGTTTATTTTAAGAGGAATCTTACTACCAAGTTGTACCAACGAGATAGAACAAATTTTCAAGAGAGTTGTCCAAGCATGAATGGCTTTGTAACACAATATCGCCAGGAACTCTTCGATACATCAGAGCTGAAATAAAATACATGATAAGTCCTAGATGGAACTGCATGTAGGTATAAGTTGGCCTGAAGCAACTAAGTAACCCTTCCAGCCGGAATTTCCGACCAAGTAGGGGTCACACGTGACTATCTATATCACGTGCCAAGTACATATTGTATTTAATCACGTAATTGATTTAGTGAAATGTTACATAAGCTTTTGAAGTGACGTACGAAGGCAAAGACTGATTTTTGAAACATACTTAACTATTACAAAGATAGCCTTGATCAACAGCATCAAATAATTCCTGGGTTGGGATCTGCCTATGTGAAGAAATGACTATGACAGTATTCAGAGAGGTACTGAACTTGCCCTATACTCATGATTTTTCACGTAGATATACATCGAATGGTGTATTCAATCAATGAAGCATTCAAATGCAACTACAACATGGACAGATGTCAAGTCTTAAACCTGCTTTTGCCAAATATTATGTGACGGGTAGTCAAAAATAAAATGGTCAATGTAGTATTTAGGGTGTTTTCCTTGGTAAAAGGTTGCAGTCTCACAAATTCATTAGTAGCCATGCATATGAGACAGCATTAATTGGATGGCGTGAAAAGGCGTTAATCCGTTTTTTTTGTCAAGCTGGAGAGTGTTTTCGCGGCGACAAAGTCTTATACGATCCGATTGAACTTCTAGGAACACATCTATATAGCAGTAAGGGTGCTACAAGGAACTAAAATTCTAGTAAAAAAAAGGAAGGTAGGCAACGCTGGAGCTATAGAAAATAGAGCGTAACGATTGTTCAGATAGTGCGAAAGTAAAGTCGAACAATAAGCCCGTTAAACAATAGTCCGATCCACTGGTGTGTACTAATAGGGCAATTTAAAAATAAAAACAAGTTAAAGTTATCGCAGTGTTCCTGAAGTGCGTTGCCTGGTGTGTGGTGGATACCTGATCCACAAGTGCAGACAATAGCTGGATCGATGCTGAACGTTGCTGCTCTGGGGCCAAGGGCCAACTCCAAGTGAACTTTGTGGGCTTCGTACTAAGTCCCACCCACACCGTGTTGGCCTCTACCACGGCTGTAAATAGCTTTCTGAACGCGAACACAACGCCTAAAACTATAGTGGACCTACAGTGGACCAACTACGCGGGGTTTCTATACAGAAGTTTTTGCCGTTGAAAAAGAGAGGTAGGTGATTTCTTCTGTATGTCTTGAAAATACACTAAACTTACGGGCTTGAAGAAATACTCCAAGACGTGCAGACATTGCTGCTTCGCGGAATTTGCAAAGCGTAGGTCTGGCTATATGGGCGCCACCAAATGTTGAAGAGGAAGAGTATCAGGCACTGTGATTACTTGTAAATTAGTTGTAATCAAATCTGATCTGATTGGGAAAAGAGTACTGGGGTAGCATCAATATTCCTTTGCGCTTTTCATGGATTTAGAGCATGTCGATGTCTCACAGTTCAAACTCGCAACACCAAGATCAAGAAAACACTAGAAGTTATTTTAAAATGCGTATCAGTCCTGGAGTTTAGAAATTTAGAAGTGGTGATTAGATGCCTTATGGTGTATGGTGTTGTCTATGTGCAATGTGCTTAATATAGAGTCGGCGATAACATTACAGTGACACGTGAAGCTGAAATAATGCCTGTGCTTTGACAGAGATCCACCCAGATCATCGCGGTGCTTTTGGGACAGTTTACCTGTGGCAGAACGGTGGAATTAGAGTGGACCACTTCTAAGAGTTGTTGAAAAACTACACTCACTGCATCAGAGCTATAAAAAACTCGCAAAAGATTTTTTCCGCGCTGTCGGGCAATAATTTGTCTGCAAATTTCAAGGTCCATCGATTTAAGTTTTGGGCATAAATTCTCCAGGCACTTGTTTATGTTTCTCCTTTTACATCATAAATGATACGTTAGTCAATATAAGTACTTTTTGCCATACCAAACCTTTAAAAACTTTTGTATTCTTAAAGTAGCCTATGCTTTGGGGGATATCACTGGACTTGGTATAGATGCGAAATTTAAATTTATATTCAGTTGAGGCTATATTGTAGTCACTTGACTACATTCAGGTGGCGGATATGAAAATTTCAGCTTTAAGTATTGTAATTGAGTCAATGGCTAGAGCGTTCTAGAATTATTCTGGATCAAACCATTGAAGTGAAAAAAAAAAGAATTGAAAGTAAACACGCCTTTAAAACTTTGATTTTCAAGTTGTAAGCATTACATTAGGTGGTGACTTGGTATTGAAATACTGGAAAAGAAATACAAGAGCGCTGTCAAAACCTAATCAATATCTATAATCCGAACAACGTTGTAATGTGTAGTCGTATTGAGGTAGTCGAAATAATAATGTGACTTGCGCTGTATTTGAAAATCGACAAGCTTAACTGTACACACAAAACTAAGACGGAGTTAACTGATGTTAGATAAAGCATCGACCTCAGCTGGCTGAATTTATCTTGAATCATGGAAATAGATAATTTTAAGAAATCAAGACTTGATACTAGTACATATCAAGACCCGATATGTGTTTTTCAGTCGCTACGGAGCTGGAAGCGTTCAAATCAAGTATATTCAACAATAAGAATATTTGCTGTATTATTGTCCATCGTCAATGATCGTGGTTTTAAGGGCAATTTTTCAGTTGATTCAAATTAAGGTTGAAGCCGCGCAAGTCGTGAAGAAATGATGGGGAACACCCAAAATGGAGATTTATTGTAAAGTGCGGCTCAAAACACTGCATTAGCAGATGGATCTCCCAAAACCGTTAGAAGTTGGATTAAAATAGACATTCTAGTAGCTTGAACAGTTAGTGAAGTTCTTTTGGATTGATGACACCGTAAACTTCAGAGCCAAGGCGAGTGGCGGCATTGGGTAAATCCGATTGCTGGTTATTGGACGCACGGGGATTTGATCCTTAGCTTACAGATGGGTATTAGAAATAAAAGGACAAGGAGGTGGAGGCTCGAGACCAACCCCGTAGTCAGCTTGTTTCATAGCCTGAAGAATAGGGGACTCTTTCAAATATAGCTACTATTCATTACACTGCACTTTTTTGGACAAATGTAATTAATGACAACGATGTTTCGTTGAATTACATTGAGTTGTTTACATTGTTATCCCGAACTAGGCCAGCCTTGCGATATAGATCGTTGCCTAAGTAAGACACATTGGCTTCCGTAACTGACTCATGGACCCATGATGTCTTGTATTTACTCTAATGATCATGGCAATGACATTAAAACACTAAGCAAAGATCATATTATACGAGTATTAATAGACCAACTCGCAAGAGTAAAACTTTGCAAGATATTGATGAGTATACCCAAGCGATTTGTAGCTCAATACTACCTGTTGATAATATAATAATTGAACAATAGAAAAATCATATAGTAGCACTCGTGCGAGTTGCATAGGCACCGGGAAGAGACATTATGTGAAACATTGTGTACCTTGACAAGCAATATTTCTTTTTCACAAACTCAAACCTATAGACATTATAGTGTAATTTTTAGACATCCCACAATACGCCTCCAGCAATCACTGTTTACACTGGTGGAGACTTCCAGTTACCATTCCTACCAACTGCTTAGCTGAAAAGTCTTGAAAAGACGGAAGATGGAAATACATACATTTACCTATGGATTAGTTATTCAATGGCTTTTTTTAGGCTTAAAGATGTAGAATATAAATAAGAGGTTCAATTCCTTTCCAGAATAATTAAAACTTCATATCTCCTTCAACACATTCTTCCTACTCATCTGCTAAATCAATTCTTTTTTGAAAAGTCGTTACATAGACACTATCGTTTGGACTTCAATTCAACTTCTACGCAATCGTTACCATGAAGATTTCTTTGGCGCTTCTGGTACCTAGTGTCCTAGCCGGACCATTGGTATTCAAGCGTCAACAAGTAGGCGCTCTCAGTGCTCCTATCTTTTCTAATACAAGTTCTACTGCATCTCCCTCTCAATCTACCTCTCTATCCTCTATCATTTCGGGTACCACTTATCCTCTTACTTCTTACACCACTACCAACTCAGAAGGTTCTACAGTCACTATTACCGAGGCCTGCACCAAATGCATCCCTAATACTGCCACTATTACTCCCACTGAAGAGCTTACTTCGACATACACTACTGTTGTTAACGGAAAGACTATTGTGACTACTGGTGAGTTTTTTATGTTTTCATATATTTTTTTTTCTCATACAATTAACTCTAACAACATAGAATGTGGCCGCTGCCAAACCACTGTTACTACTGGACTTACAACCCGCGTCACAGAAACTAGTAACACAGAGGTAACTGTTACCGAGCCATTTACTAGTACCATTGTCAACACTCCATCTGAAACCGCCCCTAGCTCTTCGCACTCATCGGCTGACACCGGGTCCTCAGAGGGTGGTTCTGCCGAAAGTACCTCCAAGCCTTCCTCAGAGAGTGTCAGCTTTCACGGTAGCTCCGGTCCAAGTTCAGGTAGTGCCAGCTCTCACGGCAGCTCCAGTTCAGGTTCATCAGCAACCGAAGAGTGTCATTACTGCCTAACTTCCACTTCCACGGGCCTCACCACTTACTTTACTGATGGAAGAACTGTCATTGAGCCTTGCACTAGCACAATCGTGATTACTCCTACCGGGTCAGTTATCACTTCTACCCCGGAAAGTACTCATATTATCACTTCTTCTTCCTCCGGATCTGCTGTGGTTATCACCTCTGTTGAGACCGGAAGTGGAGTTGTTTCTACTATCAGCCGTGCGTCGTCTGAGAAAACAGGCAGCGCCAATTCTGGCTCTGCTGCCTCTTCTACACAGACGACCAACACTGTCACTGAAGAATGTCACGTTTGCCAAACCTCAATCACTACTCACTTCACAACACACGTCACTAACGGCGAAACCGTCACGGAGCAGGAAACCAGCACTGTCGTGTTCACTCCCACTGAAGTCACTTCAACTCCTTACACTACCCACCACACCACTATCATCACTGGCGGCTCCGCTTCCATTATCTCGTCTGTTGAGACTGGCTCACCTACAATCATTCCCACGCAGATTATCCGCTCTTCTGGAACCTCTCCATCCTCTTTTGCTTCCGCAACAAGTGGTGCCAGTCATGAGTCTTCTGGTTCTGCGACAAGTGGTGCCAGCCATGAGTCTTCCGGTCCTGCGACAAGTGGCCATGAATCTTCTGCTCAGACGACAAGTGCCACTAGCAGTGTGATTGTGGAAACACAGACCGATGAGCACGGTAGCGTCACGTCTCATCTTTGCACCAACTGCCAAGCTATCACTGTGACGCCTACAGCTTCGACCATCTACTCTATGGAGACTGTTACTACTATGCAACAAGGAACAGCTGTTGTAGTGACTAGACCATGCGAGAGTTGTGGACATACTGTTACTACCGAAGGTGGCACCGTCAGCATTGTCAAGACCTACACTACGGAACAAGGTGGATCTACGGTGGTCATCACGGAGAACTGCTCTCAATGTGCTATGACTGCTACTGTCACACCAACTGTTACTGAGTCATCTGGCGTTGTTGTTACTTCTACCGGCTCAAATGCTGTTGTTACTGAGCACCCGTCGGCATCCACTGTTACTGCACTTGGGTCTACTGCCGTCATTGTTGAGACTCGGACTACAGAGAAGGACGGCAGCAGAGTTGTCGTTACTGAGCAGTGCACAGCATGCAAGGCAATTACTACTACTGCTGGCCCTTCAACCATTTACTCCCATGCTACTGTCACCACTGTTTCTGAAGGCTCTACTATTGTTGTCACTCAGTCATGCACAACTTGCGGCTACGTTATTACCACTGGAGGTGAGACAGTCAGCATTGTCAAGACCCGCACGACTGAAGAAGGCGGTTCCACTGTTGTCATTACAGAAAACTGCTCGCAATGCGGTATGACTGGTACTGTGACTCCCACTGTCACTGAGTCGTCTTCTGTTGTTGTCACCGAGTCTGGCTCAAACTCTGTCAGCACTGCGCACCAGTCTGGCTCCACCGTCACAGCTCCTGGATCCACCGCCGTTATTGTCGAGACTCGCACAACTGAGCAAGATGGTAGTTCTGTCGTCGTCACTGAGCACTGCACCGCTTGCCAGGCCATCACTGTCACTCCTTCTCCTTCTACTGTCTACTCTAAGGAGACTATCACCACAGTTTCCGAGGGCTCCACTGTTGTCGTCACTCAGCCATGCACCACTTGTGGCCACACTGTCACTACTGGCGGTGAGACCGTCAGCATTGTCAAGACGCATACCACTGAACAGGGCGGATCTACTGTTGTTCTTACGGAGCACTGCTCTCAGTGTGCTATGACTGGTACTGTCACTCCTACAGTTACTGAGTCTTCTTCCGTTGTTGTTACCAAGTCTGGTTCGAACTCTGTCCTCACTGAGCACCGGTCTGGATCTACTGTCACAGCTTCTGGATCTACCGCAGTTATTGTCGAGACTCGCACGACTGAGCGCGATGGTAGTTCTGTTGTTGTTACTGAGCACTGTACAGCTTGCCAAGCCATTACAGTCACTCCTTCCCCCTCTACTGTCTACTCTCAACAGACTGTCACCACGGTTTCCGAGGGTTCCACAGTTGTTGTCACCCAGCCATGCACGACCTGTGGCCACACTATCACTACAGGCGGAGAGACTGTTAGCATTGTCAAGACCCATACTACCGAGCAAGGTGGCTCTACTGTTGTTGTGACAGAAATCTGCTCCCAGTGCGGAATGACCGGTACAATCACTCCTACCGTAACTGAGTCTTCCCGTGTTGTTGTTACCAACTCCGGATCCGCCGTTACCTCTACAGCCACACCATCTGGCTCATCTGCTGTTGTTACTGTTTCTGGTTCTACTGCAGTCATAGTGGAGACTCGCACAACTGAGCGAGATGGCAGTTCTGTCGTCGTCACTGAGCTCTGCACCGCTTGCCAGGCCATCACTGTCACTCCTTCCCCCTCTACTGTCTACTCTCAAAAGACTGTCACTACAGTTTCTGAAGGTTCCACTGTTGTCGTCACTCAGCCATGCACCACTTGTGGCCACACCGTCACTACTGGCGGCGAGACAGTCAGCATTGTCAAGACGCATACCACTGAAGAAGGTGGCTCCACTGTCGTTGTTACGCAACACTGCTCGCAGTGTGCTATGACTGGTACTGTGACTCCCACTGTCACTGAGTCGTCTTCTGTTGTTGTCACTGCTTCAGGCTCTAACTCTGTTATCACTGAGCATCAGTCCGGGCCTACAGAGACTGCCAGCGCTTCTGGATCTACTGCAGTCATTGTTGAGACGCGCACTAAGGAACAGGACGGCAGCACTGTTGTTGTTACTGAGCACTGCACCACTTGCCAGGCCATCACTGTCACACCTTCTCCTTCTACTGTCTACTCCAAGGAGACTGTTACCACAATTTCTGAAGGTTCCACTGTTGTCGTCACTCAGCCATGCACGACCTGTGGCCACACCATCACTACAGGCGGAGAGACTGTTAGCATTGTCAAGACCCGTACTACCGAGCAAGGTGGCTCTACTGTTGTTGTGACAGAAGGCTGCTCCCAGTGCGGAATGACTGGCACCGTCACTCCTACCGTCACCCAGTCGTCTTCTGTTGTTGTCACCAACTCCGGATCCGCCGTTACCTCTACAGCCACAGCTTCTGGATCTTCGGCGGTTGTGACTGCTTCTGGTTCTACTGCAGTTATCGTCGAGACCCGCACCAAGGAGCAGGATGGCAGTACGGTGGTTGTTACTGAGCACTGCACTGCCTGTCAAGCCATTACTGTCACACCTTCTCCTTCTACTGTCTACTCTCAAGCCACTGTAACTACAGTTTCTGAGGGCTCCACTGTTGTCGTCACTCAGCCATGCACCACTTGCGGCCACACTGTCACTACCGGTGGCGAGACAGTCAGCATTGTCAAGAGTCACACTACGGAACAGGGCGGCTCCACTGTTATTGTCACTGAGCACTGCTCGCAATGTGCTATGAGCGGTACTGCTACTTCTGAGGTCACCAAGTCGTCTTCTGTTGTTGTTACAAACTCAGGTTCTACAGTCACAGCTACTGCTCCAGAATCAAAGTCGTCCGCCGTTGTTGTTGCTAGTTCAGGATCCATTGCTACTGCTACTGCCCATGAGTCGTCTGCTGTTATCACCAACTCTGGATCCACTGCCTCAGCTTCTGAGTCGACAGGTACGGCAATTACCACTGCATCTGAGTCTTCTGCTCTTGTCACAGCCTCCGGATCTACCGCCGTCATTGTTGAGACACGTACCAAGGAGCAAGGTGGCAGTACTGTTATTGTCACTGAGCACTGCACCGCTTGCCAGGCCATTACCGTCACGCCTTCTCCTTCTACTGTTTACTCCCATGCTACAGTTACCACAATGTCTGAAGGCTCCACTGTCGTTGTCACGCAATCCTGCACTACTTGTGGCCACACCGTCACTACCGGTGGTGAGACTGTTAGCATTGTCAAGACTCACACTACGGAACAGGGCGGCTCCACTGTTATTGTCACTGAGCACTGCTCGCAATGTGCTATGAGCGGTACCACTACTTCTACTAACCCTGAGTCGTCTGCTGTTGTTGTCACTAGCTCGGGATCTACTCCCACTTCTCCTGAGTCCTCTCCTGCTTCTCCCACCAACTCGGGATCTACGGCCACTGCCACTGCTCATGAGTCTTCTACCACTGCCTTTGCGTCTGGCTCTTCTGTTGATGTCACAGCCTCCGGCTCTACAGCAGTCATCGTTGAGACACACACCAAGGAGCAGGATGGCAGTACGGTGGTTGTTACTGAGCACTGCACTGCCTGTCAAGCCATCACTGTCACACCTTCTCCTTCTACTGTCTACTCTAAGGAGACTATTACCACAGTTTCCGAGGGCTCCACTGTTGTCGTCACTCAGCCATGCACCACTTGTGGCCACACTGTCACTACCGGTGGTGAGACGGTTAGCATTGTCAAGACTCACACGATGGAACAGGGTGGATCTACTGTCGTTGCCACTGAACACTGCTCACAGTGCGCTGTGACCGGAACTGTCACCCCTGTTGTCACTGAGTCATCTGCTGTTGTTGTCCCCAGCTCGGGACCTACTGCCACTGCTCTTAAGTCTTCTTCTACTGCTCCTACCAACTCGGGATCCACCGCCACCGCCACTGCCACTGCCCCTGAGTCTTCTTCTACTGCCACTGCTCATAAGTCTTCTGCCACTGCCACTGCCACTGCTTCTGGGTCTTCTGCTGTTGTCACAGCCTCCGGCTCTACCGCCGTTATTGTTGAGACACGTACCAAGGAGCAAGGTGGCAGCACTGTTATTGTCACTGAGCACTGCACCGCTTGCCAGGCCATTACCGTCACACCTTCTCCTTCTACTGTTTACTCCCATGCTACAGTTACCACAATGTCTGAAGGCTCCACTGTCGTTGTCACGCAATCCTGCACTACTTGTGGCCACACCGTCACTACTGGCGGCGAGACAGTCAGCATTGTCAAAACGCACACTACGGAACAGGACGGCTCCACTGTTATTGTCACTGAGCACTGCTCGCAGTGTGCCATGAGCGGTACTACTACTCCTGCCACGCCTGAGTCTTCTGCCTCAGTTGTCACCAGCTCCGAGTCCGTTCCTGCCCCGACTGCTACTGCTACTGCCACCGAATCCAAGTCTTCTGCTGTTGTCACAGAGAGCAAGCCAGCCACTGCCACTGCCACTGTCACTGAATCCAAGTCTTTCGCTGTTGTCACGGAGAGCAAGCCAGCTACATCCGCCTCTCCTTCACACTCCTCTGTCTCTCCTAAAAAATCCTCTTCTCACACTACCTCGGAATCCAGCAGTTCTTCTGCTTCTTCTTCTTCTGAGTCGCAATCTTCAAAGAACACTGTCTACGTTCCTCCTCCTGTCACCACTACCTACATTGTGCAGACTTACACTAGCCAGAAGCAAGGTACCACCGTCACTGTTTCTGAAGAGTGCACAACTTGCAAGGCTGTCACTGTTACTCCTGAGCCCACTACCGTCTACTCGCTAGAGACCGTCACCAATGTGAAGCAAGGAACTACCATTGTTGTCACTCAAGACTGTACCACTTGCGCGCCTGTGACTGTTACTGCTCCTCCTGTGACTGTGAGCATTATTGAGACTGCCGTGTCTGAGAAGCAAGGTACCACCGTGGTTGTCACTGCCGAGTGCACCAACTGCCAGGCTGTCACTGTCACTGGTAACCCCATCACCTACTACTCTACCAAGACCGAGACTCAGGGCGGTTCCGTGGTCACCGTCACTGAGCCCTTCTCTACTTGCTACACCAGCACTGTTACCACCGTGGGCAAGACTGCATACATCATGGAGACCAAGACCAAGCATGAGGAAGGTTCCACAGTCATCTACACGCAACCTTGCACTGACTGCCAGGCCGTTACCGTCACTGCGACTGGCTCCAATGCCGCTGCTGCCACCTCCGTGTTCAGCACCTATGTCATGCAGACCAAGACCAAGACTGTCGATGGCAGCACTGTTCTTGTTACGCAGAGTTGCACGAGTTGTAAGGCTGTACCATTGGAGACTGAGTCTGCTGCTGAGCCCTCTGTGGCTCCAGTATCTTCTGCCGCCCAAGAGGTGCCATCGACTCCTGTTGTCGCCACTGTCACTGAGGCTTGCAGCACATGCACTTCACAACCCTCTACGCTTGTGCAGTCCTACCAGAGCACTCAAAGTGGCGTCGCCACTATCTCACAGGGAGGTGCTGCTACCAACAGGGTGCTATCTGGCTCATTGGCTGTCTGGGCAGTGGGCATTGTTCTCATGATCTAAAAAATGGGGACATGAAAACACGTTCCTTTTTTCACAATTTTTTTTCTTATCCATACACACTTTTTTTTCTCTACTCTTCATTTTCATTCTATTTTTGTTTTAATGGTTCACCGGCGATCTCGATTTCTTTTTCTTGTTCCTCTTATATAATAAATTAACTTCAATACATTCAATAATATTCACAAACTACTATCAAAGTACTTCGTATTAAATATGGAATGGCAATTTCAGACAAAAGTTTTTGTTTTTTACTTGCGGAGTCTGCGGATGACACCAAGGACAATGATAGCCAAGCTGTAAAGCTGCTCCTTGAACAGGAAGAGGAAGGCCGAGGTGATGGCGGACTGCGACACCTTGGTGACAATTCCACCGTAGAGACCGGCGGGGCCCTCGCTAGCGAGAATGTGCTTGAGACCAGAGATGAGGCCGTTCTGGGCCTTGGAGGAGGAGGAGTCCTTCTGCTTGACCTGCATGCGGGCCTTGAGGGTGATGTAAGGGTAGGTCAGGGACGTGGCGATGATCTTGCCAAAGGCGCCGAGGAAGAAGGCGTCCAAGGGGGTGAGCTTTCTCTTGCGCTCGATAAAGTTCTTGAGCTGCTCAAAAATGGTGTACTGGAGGATGGGGTTGATGACGAGCACAAGGGCAGGCAAGACACCGGAGAAGAAGGCCTTGGGGCCGTCGTTCTCGATAATATCCTTGACGGTTTGCAGCGTGGTGGGAGGAGGCAGGGGCTTGCCAGTAACGGGGTCCTTCTTGGCGGGGCCCTTGACGGTCATGCGAGTATTGACGACCCAGATGGGGTTGGTGAGGGCGACGGTGGCGGACCCAGCAATGGCGCCGGCAATCATGGACTCAGCCGTCGACAGGTTCAGGTTCTTGTTGCCAGCCGCACGCTTTGACGTTTCGTAAAAAGTTCTCGTGCCCTCAAAGAAGTAGTAGTAAACAAAGTTGGTGACGGAGATTCCGAAAAGCGCCGACTCAAGGCCAGAGTAGAGCCCGGACACACCCTCGCGCTTGATAATGTCCCTGGCGGCATTGAGGGCCGAGACGGACTGGGCGGCCTCGCCGCCTTCCTTGATGGCCTTTTTCGATTCGGTCTGGGCGCGGGTAGAGAGTGTAATGAGAGGGTACGTGACGACCATGGAAAGGGCACCACCGCCGGCACCGGCGAGCGCATGGGCGACGTTATCGTTGGCAGACATTTGTTGGATTCGATTGAGAGCGTGTTCGAGAGGGTGTTAAACAGAGCTGTATACTGGCGCAAGCAGTGACAATTAGCAGATCATACGGAGTTGGTTTGGAGTTCAAGTTTGGGGGAGAAGGGTTCCAATAAATACTGCTGACATAAAAAAACCAAAAAAAAAAATTAAGCCGATCCCAAAACGTGAAAAAAAAGTCCGTTTCATTTCCCCAGATTTTCTGTTGCCGAGGCTCAAAAGCCGTTCATGTCATCTCCACCACCACGGGCGCTAGCTCAGGAGAGTCGACACGAACTCAAAGACCGCAATGCCCGACGCGTTGGCCGGAAAGCTCCTGACCAGGGCGGCCGTGAACCCCCGGTAGAATCCCGCGATCCCAGCCTGCGCGTAGATCTGCCTCGCGGTGGCGCGCCATGTCGGGTACCTCCGTGGCGCGCGGAAATCGTCCATCATGATCTTTTGCTTGACGGCGTCCATCGGGTATGCAAAGCACCAAAAGACCGAGGACGCCAGGCCGCCGGATAGAAAGTTGATGCTGAACTCGTGTAAGCTTGTTGTTTTCTTGAAGAACTTGGTCAGGATGTCGTAGGACCCCCAGAGGAAGAGGAAGTTGGTGCGGAATAGCATGGCTGGTAAAAGACCTCGCCAGAGGGCGCGCAGGCCGTGGTCCTGGACGAGCTGGGATGTGCAGTCAATAGGGCCGGAGTACTTCTTCTTGACCTGGATCTGGAGCCGGCTTTTGATCTGCTCAATGGGCGTTGCGACAAAGCTGACTGTCCACCCTGCGCCGACGCCAGCGGCACTCGCGCCGGCCAGAGGCAGCACGTCGCAGTCTTTGTAGAATGTGTCTTTGATGAGCCGTCTGTAGTTGGCGAGGGACCCCATCATGATGCTGTCCGTGAGCACCCAGCCCAGCAACGGCGGCGTGGCGCCCTTGTAGAAGCCCTGCAGGCCCTCTCTGCGCACCGTCTTGAGGATGCAGTCGAGCACGCCCTCAAACTTTTCTGGCGACAGCGTCTGGAGTCGCACCTTGACCGTGTCGAACCTGTGATTATGGCCCACCAGGTTAACTTTCCTTGGCCCGAACCGGATAAAATTTAGGACAGCTTGATTATTAAACTTACGGATGCCCCACCATCATCTTGGTCATTCCCGAGCACATGCCCGCCGCGAACCCAACATGCGAATGGTTCTGTTGCGTGCTCATTTGAAACAGGTATGCAATGCCAAGTTGCAACCAATGGTTTATGAGAGAAGAAGTCAGAGCAGCAGCGCTTTATCGCGTCGCCCTCGCTATCGTAGCTATCTCCGTCAGAGTCATAGATGGTCTTGGGTTCGCAGCCAGGTTAGGGTGGAGGGGTCTTGGACGGTGTTGCTGGATCTTCGATTGAGCTCTTTGCCATGATCGATGAATCAGAAGAAACAGTCAAGTTTATAGGACCAGGAAGAGCAGCGCAGGTGCTGAAGTACTTGGCAGCGCCAAATCTTCCGAGCCCACGACAAAGTGCTCCTACACCAACAACCACAAGTCCTGGGCCAAACCCTGCACGGACGATGCCTTTCAGAAGAAGATTTGCTTCTTAACCAAAGCCAATCAGACTAGACGCAAAGTAAGAATATTCAAACATGACATTAAACGTACCGAACTACACAAAATAAACTAAAAACACCGAAAACATTAAGCGACACAATCGAACTGGTTTGAAGCTCACTTCTTTTGCTTCTCCTCGGCCTTGGCTTTCCAGACAGCGACTTCCTTCCAGGCCTCCTCCAGCTCGTGCCGGATGCGCTCATTGTGGGCGGCCAGTTCCGCCACAGACTGCTCCGTGAGCAGCTTTTCAATCGTCCACTTTTCAATGTTCTTGCTCTCATTGTCCTTGAGCTGCTTGATGTAGTCGACGCTGCGCGTGAGGATCTGGCCCTTGTTCTTGTCGCAGTTGGGGACGACTTCGGCGAGGGCCTGGATGCCCGAGTTGATGTTTTCGCGGCGGCGGCGCTCGACTTCCTTGTGGTTGTCGCGGCGCTGCTTGTGCCACTCGGGCGTGCCTACGGGCGGTTTGATGGAGTTGTTGTGGAGGAATGATTGCTGGCCGTTGGACACGGCGGCAGCGGCAGTGGCAACGGTGTTGCTGTAGCTGTCAGAACCGCCGGCGCCTGCACCGCCATTGCTGCTGCTGCCACCAGGAGACGTTCCAGCGCCAGTGGGCGTGCTCGAGAGGTGGAGCAGGCTGGCGGCATCTTGTTGTTGTGACCCGTCGTCCAGGCTCGAGTAGTTGCGCTTGCGGTTGTACTCCTCGCGCTGCTCCTGGCCGCGCTGCTGGTTCAGAATCTCAGAGTCAATGACGCTGTTCTCAGACTCGTCCTTGGAACCCTTGCTCGCGCCGCCGGCCTGGTTCTTGTTGGACGACGCGTAGGACTGCTGGTGGTGTCTCTTGTTGTTGCTACTGCTATTGTTTGGGGGCGACGCCGACGCGTTGCTGCTCTCCAAATAAGCCAGCGCACTGTCGCGGTCGCGCTGCCCGTAGAAGGACAACTGGTCGTCGGAAGATTTGGCCTGCATGTTGGTTTTGGTTCTTGACCGCGCCGTTAGCATATGTCATCGTGGGATTACAGGGCTTGTCATGTGATGATGGCCATGACGCGCGATTGAGCACACTTGGCTCTCACCAAAAAAAACCCCGTTTGTGAGCCAACTTGAACGGGGATTCGAGTGGCTGCTGCTCTTTTACAGGGAAGTACTTACATGTTGAATTGTCCGGGTATCTCGTCGTTGGCGTATTCACTGGCAGTAGGCCTGGGTGCTTGTTCTGTCTCGGTCGCCTCGCAAAATAAAGACGCGTTTGTTCTGGGGAAGGGCAGGTCAGGTGAAGGTCAGGTGAAAGGTCAGGTGAGAGGGAAAAAGTCACCTGAGAGGAGGTTTGGTTCTGGACTGTGATGTGCAGAGCAGTGCGGATTTCTGGGGCTGGGAGGAATTAAAAACACAAAAACAAAAACAATTTATTTTGGTTAGTAACTGCTGACTAAACATACTTAATCCAGCAGTTCAGGTTCCTCGGCCGGGAGCAGCGTCAAACAAGTCCACGACTCCACGGTCGAGGCTCAGGTCTCGACTGGAATGGCAGCTGCTGCGCACTTCGGCCCATATTAGCAGCGACGATGCGCGGTGTTATTCCCGCATGGCTCACAAGCACGCGCGGCTCCAGGACTTCATAGACCGCGTTCATGGCGGCTGCCTAATCCTGATAACGGCCAGCCCGGCTGTAACCGACGGATGAGCCTGCCCAGCCCAAGAATCCCAAGATAAGCCCACAACCTTTGAGATCCTTTATATTCCACGGCTGTTTCCCTCTTCTCGAGAACTTGACTGGATAGACTTTTGCGAATATATACAATGGTGAAGCTGATTATTGACACTGACCCCGGAGTGAGTAGTTTGTTTGGTTGTTCTCGAGCCAATAAGCTTGGTGCTAACTCAAAGTTAGGTCGACGATGTCCTGGCCATCCTGCTGGCCCTGCGCTCCAAGGACGTTGATCTCAAGCTCATCTCGCTGTGTTTTGGCAACTGCAGCACGCAGCTCTCGCTCAAAAACACCTTGACCATGTTCAACGTTGTGCGGTTGGAGGAAAAGTACAGGGAGCTCGCTCATGGCGAAAGCATTATTTTTTCAAAGCCCATGGTCTCGATTGGCATGGAGACCGCTCTCGACGGGTCTACAATGGATGCTACGGACTTTCATGGTGACGATGGATTGGGTAACGTTCACGATAAAGCTCCACAGTTTACTGCACCCGCTGAATGGACTGAACTATTCAAGGAAGGCTGTACTGTCCCTGTTCCAGAAGACCTGCCGTTTGTGCCCAGCAAAAACAAGAGTTACGAAGACATTCTCGAAATTTTGAGACAGGAGGAAGAAGACACAGTTGTTATTGTGGCAATCGGACCTTTGAACAATATTGCCAAAGCCGCTGAGATCGATGCAGCTACTCTGTCGCGCGCCAAAAAGATTGTTAGCATGGGAGGCACGCTGGCCAAACCAGGCAACGTGACCCCTTACGCCGAGTTCAACATCTTTTCAGATGCCCTTGCTGCTGCCAAGGTCTTTGAGCTCACTAGTTTCCAACTCGAGGCCAACAAGACTGTTTCGAGAAAGGTCGACTTTACCCTTTTCCCGCTCGACCTCACCAGCGACCACTACCTGCTGGAAACAGACTACCTAGACTTGCTCAAGGAAAAGGGCCACCTGGTCAAGGACCCCAGCGGGGACGGCTACGTGCTCACGCACTCGGGGTCGCCGCTACTCGAGTGGACCGAGGTCTGGATCAACACGACCTTCAGCACCATGAAAACCATCTACGGCTACGACATCATGACCCCCGAAGAGATCGCCAAGGCCCCACCTGTATTCATTGAAATGCATGACCCGCTTGCACTCTACTACGGCATCACCTCATCCGACGGCTGGGTCGTTGACACCGACCTCGATATCCGAGTCGAGACCAAGGGCGAGTTCACGCGCGGCATGACTGTGAAGGACGTGCGTCAAAAGCCCAAAAGAGACGAGCCGGTCAAGAACGATTTTGGGCTTTGGTTGTCGACATCCCATGGTAACCGTATCAACGTCGCGGTCAAGTCTCCTTACGACGGGCCCAGCTTTGGTAAAATTCTCCTGAGCACACTTTTTTCTTAGACGCATGTAATAGAATATAGAAAATAGAATTGAGACTATGATTAAAAATGACTATGTACAAATAATTTATTTACAGTATGATTTGGATGTAGATTACTCTTCTTTGGCGGGTTCTTCGGCCTCATGGTTGGAGAGCACCACCAGCTTGCCATCCTCAACGACAACTCTGACGGCCTCGCCGGCCTGGATCTGGCCCTTGATCAAATGCATCGCCAGCGGGTTCAGCAGATGCTTCTGAATAAGGCGGTTGAGGGGTCTAGCACCGTACAGCGGGTCGTAGCCCCTGTCCGCAAGCCACTCCTTAGCCTCGTCGGAGACGTCTAGGGTCATGCGGCGAGAGGTGAGACGCTCGACAACTTCTTCAAGACGAATATCCACAATCTTGCGCAGGCTCTGCTTCGACAGGCGGTTGAAAACAACAGTGTCGTCGAGACGGTTGAGGAATTCCGGTGGGTAGTAGTGCTTGATGGCCTCCAGGACCTTTTGCTTGGTGGCAGGCGACACGAGTCCGCTTTCATTGTCGGTAATCTCTTGGTCAGAAATGAGAATCTCTTGGCCAATGTTGGAGGTCATGACAATGATGGTGTTGCGGAAGTCGACCTTGGTGCCCTTGCTGTCGGTGAGTTTGCCCTCATCGAGAACCTGGAGCAGCAGCTTAGACACGTCCATGTGGGCCTTTTCAAATTCGTCAAAAAGCACAACGGCATAGGGTTTGCGGCGAACGGCTTCAGTAAGCTCACCGCTCTCGTCGTAGCCAACGTAACCGGGTGGCGCGCCAATCAAGCGCGACACAGTATGGCGCTCTTGGAACTCGGACATGTCAAAGCGGACCACGGCAGACTCGTCGTCAAACAAAAACTCAGCAAGCGCTTTGGTCAACTCGGTCTTACCAGTACCTGTAGGGCCTAGGAACATGAAGCTTCCGACTGGGCGCTTCTCGTTGGTGAGACCCGCGCGCTGCAGCCGGACGGCGTCGGCAATGGCGTGAATTGCTTCGTCCTGTCCAACAACACGGCTCTTAAGAGAGTCTTCCATGTAAAGCAGACGGTCCTTTTCGCCTTTCATAAGTGACTGTGTGGGGATTCCAGTCATGCGAGAAACAACCCTGGCAATGTCGTCGGAGGTGACAGAGTCGTGCAACAGAGCAGAAGAGTTACGCTCAGAGGAGACAGACTCGTCAGGCAACTTGCGCTCAAGCTCGGGAATCCGCATGTATCTAATTTCCGAGGCCTTGGCAAAGTCGCCGTTGCGCTGAGCCAACTCGAGGTCAATCTTTGCTTGCTCAAGGTCAAACTTTGCACTCTTGATGGACTCAATCTCCTTGCGCTCTTCTTCCCAGACCTTGGTCAGTCGGTCGACCTCGGCTTGCTTCGTCTCGAGATCCTTTTCAATCTTTTCACGGCGTTCGACTGAAATGGGGTCGGTTTCCTTCTTGAGAGATTCAAGCTCGATTTGAATAGTCATGATTTGACGGTCGAGTTGCTGAATAACGTCTGGCTTGGACTCATGTTGCAGACGCAATGCAGAGCAAGCCTCGTCCACAAGGTCGATAGCCTTGTCAGGCAAGAAACGGTCGGTAATGTATCGGTTGGAGTAAACAGCAGCTGTGACCAAGGCGGCATCAGTGATTCGGACACCGTGATGGACCTCGTATCTTTCCTTCAATCCTCGCAAAATCGAAATGGCATCGGGTACACTGGGCTCCTTGACAAGAACTGATTGGAATCGACGAGCAAGCGCAGCATCCTTCTCAATGTACTTGCGGTATTCTTCGATGGTAGTGGCACCGCAGCACTGAAGCTGTCCACGGGCAAGGGCAGGCTTGAGCAGGTTGGAAGCATCCACTGAGCCTTCAGACTTGCCCAAACCTAGCAGAATGTGCAATTCGTCAATGAAGAGTATAATTCCACCCTCTGCCTTTTCAACTTCCTTCAAAACGTTCTTTAAGCGTTCTTCAAACTCACCTCGGAATTTGGCACCGGAAATGAGCGAGCCCATATCCAGCGAAATGACTCTCTTGTCCTTCATACTTTCAGGCACTTCGCCACGAACGATTCGTTGGGCAAGACCTTCCATAATTGCAGTCTTACCAGTACCGGCATTGCCGATAAGAGCCGGGTTGTTCTTTGTCCGTCGTGACAGGATCTGAATTGTTCGTCGGATTTCTTCGTCACGGCCAATGACGGCGTCGAGCTTGCCCTTCTCAGCAAGCGCAGTCAGATCGGTACCAAACTGCTCAAGCGCCGTTTGTTCGGGCTCGGCGCCGGCTTGGTTCGGGTTCATGCGGAAGTTGAAGTTGTTTGGATTGTTGCCATTGCCGCCGCCAGAAGCGTACCGGCGGCTCCCCAAAAGGTCTAGTTGGCGTAGTCGGACTGCTCCCATTGCCACTCGCGGTGTCAGCGGCGCTCGGAGCACTTTAGATGATAGCGACCGCCGAGCAGTAAGAGGCACAAGCGGCGGTGCTCTCCTACTGACATTGACGATCGGGCTTACTTTTGTCGCAATAATTCTGTTCATTTAGTGTTGTAAGCGAAATTTGTTGATTGAAAGGTTGGATTTCCAAGCGCCAATATTTGCTACTCTCCAAGTCTTTTTATAATTTCTAGCAGCCGCATGTATGGGACGTTTACTATTTGTGCACGTGACTTATCTAGAAAATTCCAGCTCCATCGAATTTTTTCTGGGTCTTTTTCAAAAGTCTCTCCACAATCAAAAACCTGTGGCGAAGATGGGAAAGAGACAGTGCGAGACTTGCAAGCTCTTGGTAACAATCAAACAAAAATACATTTTCATACATGTGCAGTAAACAATAAACAAAATAAAACCAACAAGTCAACGGTAAAATGCTCAAAAGGAATAACAAGAAGTAATCAGGCTCGCTTTTCGTCCCAGTAATCACCGGCCTGAAAGCCTGGAGCTGGTACAAAGGATGGAGGTCGTGAGTTAGCGGACTGGCGTGATGAGGAAGGCTGCAGATCAAAGCCGTCGCTCCTTATAACTGTGTAGGTGTATTCGTCTTCATCAGTTTCCTCGGGATTGGGAGGCACCTCTGGTGTTTTGGAACTAGGGCCAGCAGCCATGCTTTGATCTTGCGGGCTAGCCCGGTCCATTTCAGGTAGAACGCTGGTGATCGTATGACTCTTTCTTGAGCTCTTTCGCAATGGGTGCATGTGCCGCTTGAGAGGTGGAGGAGTGTTCTGTGGGTCGGCTGGAAAGTCGTCGACTGGTGTAACACGAACTGGAGAAGTATTCAGTGGTAATGCCGCTAATTCCTCGGAAGGTGTCGCAATTGGAGTGTATGTATGAATAGATGGTTGACGCACAACAGGAGCCGGAATGTAGGTAGATAGG
Organism: Geotrichum cucujoidarum; assembly: GCA_030566025.1. Taxonomy (NCBI): domain Eukaryota; kingdom Fungi; phylum Ascomycota; class Dipodascomycetes; order Dipodascales; family Dipodascaceae; genus Geotrichum; species Geotrichum cucujoidarum. The sequence continues at coordinate 37,101 of JAJMHN010000162.1, forward strand.
GGTGATGAAGTGTTGACGACTGGCTGTTGTGGGGCAGTACTGGAAGAGCGAGCTGCTTCATCACTTGTCTCAGAAACAGGCCGGAACGAAGTTTGGCGCATTGAAGATAGCTGTATCTCATTGCCATACGTGGTGTGGGCACTGTTTGTGGATGAAGCACGTGAAACGACCCATCTGTTCTTGGGCCGGAAAACAGAAGGTATAATGGATCGTTTCACGCCGCTGTTGTTGGGATTATTGGTGTTGTCAGGGGTGCTTGGGCTACTGGTGTTATTGCTGGTGTTATTGCCATTACTGTTGCTACTGTGGGACTTGGCCCGAGTGTGTCGGAAATTCATGGACCGCTCGTCTTCGTAAATCTGTCGTCCTAAAACACCAGTTTTCTGGTGCTCTTTTTCAAGGCGTTCAATCACATCTACCCACTCCCATACAACCACACTAGCGGCTGCGTCGGTGACCCATCGAATGAACTCTGACCAGCCTGTGATCCAGTATTCAGCCAAGTCCAAAATGAAAAAGATGAGTGGCATGAGTACGGCGCATATTGAAATGATGGCCGTAATGAGAGCTGTATGGTGGTATGCAAATTTCCGTTTGCGAAAGGAGTATATAATGACAGCTCCAGCGTACACCACTTGGATGGTGATTTGGAATAGGTACGCAAAGACAGGGATAATATCACTGAGAAGATGATTGTCCATCCGATATGGCACCAAAAAGTTCACCAGACACCAGAATACTGTGTCAATAACGGCTAAGGTAACACCCATCCATTTGATGACAGTTTTTTCTTTGGTCCGGTCAAAGAGTCGCAGCAGCACTTGCAAATGAGCAAGCCAAATAATGAGAACTGAAAAGACCTCCAAAATTCGAAACGAGAGGCTGCCGAAAATATGGTGTCGCAACTCCTCGGCGTCGTGATAGCCAAGCATGTACTGGTACTCCAAAAACCGTGTCGTGCGTGCCAAAAATACAGTGAGCGAGACTGCAACAAAGAGCACCATGAACTGCTGAAACCATGGTCGGCGCTTCTGTGCGATAAGAAGTAAGATTAGCAAAAGCCAAGTCACGATAGTCGTTGCCGAGATGGTGTATGCTATTGGGATGACGCTTCCATAAAACGGTTCCTCTGGTCCTCCTATTCCCAGGTCTTCGAGCGGACCAGAAGTGGCTTGTAAGTCGAACCCTCCAGTGCATTCCGGAATATATGCGCCAGTGGACTCAACAACTATGCTCACTGTAGCCTGCTGTTCTTCGTCGTAGAACACCAACGTGCCCGCCGGTACGTAATAGCGCTCACAGCCAGGCAGTGGTGTTTCGTCTGAACTGACCGTCGAGGTTGGGATCGCGTCCCGCCAAACGTTGGCCATGGCGGAAGAGTTGTATTGTATGCCGCTATTTTGGTGGTAGTTTTAAAAGCTTGGGCAAGAGCTCTGCGGCCTAGTGAGAAGTTGTAAGCTCATGCGAAGTCGTTTGGCGGTTCGGATTTGATTGATTGAATTGGAAGAGATAGAAGGTGAAATAAAGTATTTTTTTAGCTCTTCGTCCTACTTACGG